>JAIPRM010009891.1:0-14271 GCA_025469315.1 Stegophylla sp. TES_Ste_2020 | reverse complement strand
AAAAGTTATTGATCGAAACTTTTGGACAAGTATTTCTATACGAAAAAGTGTTAACAGAAAAAAAAATAAATAAATAAACATCATTGTAAAAACACTAGCTTCTTCACTTTGTTCAGAATCTAAAACGTTTTAAATAGAAAATTATACAAGTTTTTCATAAAATTTAATTTTACTGATTTGTAGATTTTCGTATTGTATTTATAACAGACAACTAAAATACATCGAAGAAAGACAGTCTGTAAGTCACATTCAGTTATTTCGTAGTTTAAATTTTTTGTTCGGTAGTTTTTCACAAAACCATAAAGATGATTCTATACCTATTTATTTCTCCAAAATAGGAATTTTATACTGAATAAGAAATTAATAATAATAAAACTTGTATAAATACTCAGTGTGAATAATAATAGAAACAAAAATGTCGAAGTAAAAAAAAAAAAAAATTCACAGAGAAGACTTCAGCATAATGTACTTAACTTGTTCAATGTCATCAACAACAGAAAAACGCAGTGATGAAAATAATATCTGAAATAGTATTTCCTTCTTGTAGATTAAGAAATAAATTTTATTTTATTACATGTTGAATATCCCTCCCCATACAAAATTTCTGGCTACGCTTACTGCGTTTGATGACGTGAAATTCAGATTCTGAAAGAAGTGAAAAAGCCATTGAATTCGGTTTAACAACGAGCCGCGAGCTCGGGTCTTTGTTCTTATATAAAACAGATTTCGCCCCGTGTGAAAACGTTCCGAAAGTTGTCGGACCCGAGTAGTCGTTCGTATTGAAAAATAGACACGAATATTACTTTGGACACGCTATTATTGGGAAATTTCGCGAGAGAAGTTTTCTCTGCGAGAGGAGAAGTAAAAAAAAAAAAACTCGTGAAAAACTGCGAACAATTATTATATTCGACACGGTTCATCAACTCCGCGCGCGATTTATTTGTCGACACGAGTATTACTGGATCATTGGGCGGCGCGACCACCTTATTCAGGTGTACGTATGTACTGTGTGGTCATCGTCATTTGTCATTATTTTTTTCCACGAATCAAACTTTTCGGACTTACCTTTACGAAATTATTCGTTTCTATCGAGTATATTTTCTGTGTGTGTGTGTGTGTGTGTGTATGTGAGTATCCAAAGGTAGGACAATAATTATTGTGATCGGGATTACTACCAGTTTACCACCGGCGATAAGAAATTATAACCTAAAATTTTATTCTATAATAAAACAAAAAAAAAATAAGTACCAACCATTGAAAATAAAAAAATAAATTGAAAAGACATTAAGTGTCAATGAATTGTTTAATGAAAATAAATTGTATATTTCGACTAACTAAAATGTCAAAACTAACTACTAACTTGTTTGTTTACATTTTATTGTTCACGTGTCTTTTGCACTTTGCATGACGTTGTTCGTTTATTAGTTATGGAATACATTATTTAATTCTTAATTTTTAAGATTTTTATTTTTCTAAGTTGGCATTTGTGAATGTCATAAAATTCATACTTTTGGAATTGTTAGGTTATAATTTCTCATCACTGGGGGGAAACTGGTACACGGCCATTACGATCGTGGGCTGTAGTGCTAAACGAGTTAAGTATTTCAAGGTCACGGATTTCAAGGATTCGTATAAGGTATAATTATGTGTAAACACATCTAAACGATAATATAAAAAAAAAAAACATGTCATTCTTGGTGCTAAGGATTTAAATTTAAATATTGGTAGTTGCGACTGTGATTTAACCGTTTGATTTGGGGAGGGGGGTAGGTATAAACATAACACGATTTACTTGAATTCACTACTTATTTGTTTGAAATATGCATACATTGCTATGATGATAAGTGTAGAGCCGAGATTTCGATACATTTAGAATTTTTATTTTTTTTCAAATTTCTTAATTTATCATTCTTTTTTTTGGGGGGGAACTACCTAAAATTTGACAAAAAGGACTGGGAAACCATCATTTTTTGATCCATGAAAATTTAAACATAGATAGACAATAATATGACAAACATTTTGGTAGGTACAAGAAAATTTTGAAAATCTGAAGAAAAGAAATTTTGGATTTATTTTTTCTGTAAACACTTTTGTATGAAAATACTTGTCTGAAAATCTTGATCAGAATTTTTTTGAAACCAGATTTGACTTTAGATAGTACTTTAAAGAGATAATTTTTAAATCAACTATTATATTCTCAAAACTTGAGAAGAACTACCCCAAATTTGACAAAAAAAGACTTGGAAACTATATTTTTTTAATTGACTATCTTTTTTTAAAATTTAAACATAGATAGACAATAATAT
Source organism: Stegophylla sp. TES_Ste_2020 (assembly GCA_025469315.1). Lineage (NCBI taxonomy): Eukaryota > Metazoa > Arthropoda > Insecta > Hemiptera > Aphididae > Stegophylla > Stegophylla sp. TES_Ste_2020. The sequence continues at coordinate 11,965 of JAIPRM010009891.1, read as the reverse complement.
GAGGAATAATTTGCACAGGAAAATTTTTAAAATGTGAAAAAAAATTTTCTCAATCTTTTTTTTGCTCATTAAATTTCTTTTTCCTTTTTTTATTTATTATATATAAAAAAAAAGTAAGGTGAGTAAATTTAAATGCCTAAAGAAAAGTAAAATAAAGTAAAGTATAGTAAAGTAAAATAAAGCAAAGATTAGTAAAGTTGTTCTTTATATTATCAACTTCGTTCGCTCAGAATTGTATTATTGAAGAAATGATTAATCGTTTCTTAAAAAATTCTACACGCCCACTTGAGAAGCAAAGAATACCTGTAGTGAGAAGTATGTCCAGCTTTCTTGTCTATACTTTACTTAACTTTGCTTTATTTTACTTTACTATAATTTTCTCTACTTATTACTTATTGAGATATCTTGAAAAATGTTTTCAAACTCTCCAAAATGACAGAAAACAAATAAACTTATCATCTGTAAAAACAATATTATTAGCTGTCGTGTTGGTTATACCGTATGATGAAATTTAGTGGCATTCTAACGCCTCCATACAGATAATATCGTTTATTTACCAAAATAGAAGTGTTATCAAACATTTCCAGGCCTTTGAATAATATTTGTACGAATTCGATTTCTGATTTTGAATTCTAGTTAACGAAGTTGTTCTCCGATTTCACTACTATTCAAAGTCTTAACCGTAATCACTTACACAATATTCTTTTATTCGATTTTCGTTATTCTTACGTACAAGCGTATAAACGTATACCTATAGAATAGAATATAAATATCGAGCTAAATTATTATCATTTTAATTCTTAGTAGTAAAACATTTTGAATAACGTTTAATTTTTTAATATTTAAGCTCTAAAAAAAAATTCTAAAATTATTTTTATGATGTATTTTTTATATTTTATGATTTTTTAGTTCATCAAACTCCAAGCCCTAGTTATGATGATATATCCCAACCTAACCAAACGTTTCAAAATCATAACGTCATAAATGACCACATCACAGTCTTATAAAGTATTATTTTGTGACAATTGTTATGTAAAAAGCAATAGTAAAACTTGAAAGTTCCAATTCGAAAAAACAACATTCGTACGGACGTAGGTGGAAAAACAACGAGAATATTTTAATTGAACAATATGTAGTATACCGAAATACTGTTATATTGCATATTGTAATTATAAAATTCTATATTATACTAAACTCGATTTGTTGAGAGAATTCATTTATCACGTGATGATGAAAATAATAAACCCAGCTGTAAATAGAATACCTGTTTTTTTTTCTTCTAAATTTAAGAATTGGGGTAGAGGGCAGGAACCCCCTTATCCTGCTCTTAAATCCGACTCAAAACACTGTTAAGTGGTATGCTGTTTTGGTTTATTCCATTTTTTTCGACTCTTGACATAAATCTACGGTATTTTTAGATATTTTTTTCCGCACAGGGGTGGATAAAGTTTTATCTCAATATTCTCTATATTTCCTTATAATTGGGAATTAGGATGATTATCTTGTAAAATCACTCGAATTATAATTCACTCTAGATTTTGTTTTAAAATTAACTAAAAAAATATAAGTACCTATATTTTTATTTCATTTTTTTTTATTCTCGGCGTAAGACAGGTGCTCAATCAAAAGAAATGAATACTAATAGCAGCTAACTACTAATTACACTTCAATATAAATCTCTATGTAAAATAAATTATATATTTATATCTCTATTAGAAAAAAAAAAACATCCAATAAATTACCCGCTTAATTTTTTCAATTTACTATAATGATCTACTCAGTTTATTTTACGTTTTACATTTCGAGTCGGGTGAAAAAGCTAGTGTTTTTAAAAATTATGTTTATTTTATTTTTTCATATAGAATTTCTTGTCCATAAGTTTCGACCAGCAACTTTATGAATCAGAATTTTTTCAAATCATCAATAATTCGTTCAAAATTTTGGAAAATTACTCAAATGTTGACAAAAACGCCTTTAAAGTTTAAAATGATTTATAGTTTCTTTAAAATTTAATACACCTACAAATCCCATTTAATGATCGAACAAAACCCATGGTGAGAAATATATACAGCTTTTTTATAATAAATTTATCAACCTACACTTTATTGCATTTCGTTTTCACGATCAGCGATTGCGTTAAAATATATCATATTTTTTAGTCAGTTGTTAATAATTTTATATGATTTTGTGCAGTGTGGTTAATGTGACAGGGGGTGCCCGAGCACCCATAGCCCCCCTCTGAATCCGCGCCTGGCGTAAGATACTAAAAACGTTTTTAATTATTATTCATTCAAAACATCAGCTTTTACATTATTTACACACTATTCGTCATTTATTATTTTGCATAAAATTTATTTCTATTCGAATTTTCAACGCGTATAATATTTTTTAAATTGCGTATTTTCTGACTTTTAGGTCTGTAACAGGTATTCCGTACGTTCCGGGGTCACGATTTCCCCGGATCTACTCATGATTAAAATTAATTAATTACTCGTGTAATATATTTCTCCTTGTTTTCCGCGTTATTATATTGGCCGTGGGATAATTTCAATTTGAACCTTATATTATCATGTGCAACTCTTCTCTCCTTTAAAACGCCACAGATATAATATTACGTATTCCGCCGCCTTTGTTGTTTTATCATTGACAAAAAGAGCGAAACTCCGTATTTTGTCGATTCCTACGCTTGTGTTATGTCTCTACGTCATTTCCAAGTTTCCTCGATTGTTATTGTCGATAACGTTTCAGCGAATTACGCCCACAACACGTATTATTCGGTGTAAATTGTATGCCGGCTTGTATCACGAAATTCGATTTGATAATTAAAAACATTTATAAAATATGGATTTTTTTAAAAAAAAAAAAGTAGATAGTACATTTTTCGCACCATGGGTATTCTTCGCTCCTCTGGTGGCATTTTCGGGTCTTAAACGATAAAAACAATATTCTTCTTCAAAAACGATTCTGTGCAGAGATTAAGTTCATTATTGACAACCGAATAATGAATTGTCGGTTTTAGATTAGTTTTTGATTTATATTTGCTTTCTTATTTTTATTTATTTAGTTTTACTTTCTTCATTATGAATCAAGTAAATATATGGCAATTGAAATTTGTTTTTCAACATAACTTCAAAAATAATGGGGCTAGAAACTTGAAATTTTCACCAACTACTAAAAATAGTCACGTTGATATTCAGATAAAATTTCAGAAACATTCGACGGGATAGATTTGTGGGTAGGAATTTTCCACGCTTCTATGAGACAACCGTCCGAGAACGAATGAAGCTTTTTAAAAGTTAAATTCGAATGAAATTAAATTTAATCTTTTTGAAAGTCATAAGCGAATGTTGTTGCTGTATTATATAAGTTTTAATTTATACAAAATACAAGAATAGTAAAATACATACTGTATTTTGTAGTGTACGTATGATATTATTTAGATATTATTAAGATCATGAAAATTAATATCGGCTTTGAAAATATACAATACTTACCTAGTAATAATTATTATATATTCTCTGATTTGAATGTAATAGAAAATTGGTGATTTTAGATATTAAATTTTAGATCAGAGTGAAAAGAGAAAGGAAAATCTGGCGTATGATTTGTTCCGAAGATTCAGTTTTTAGACCAGCGTTCTAGGAACGGATAGTGACAAAAATATTTTGCAGATTTTCACCCCCTACAAAATCTACCCCTAAAGCTGTCACTATCACTGAAACATCCTCACCCATCCCACTATAAAACTAAAGTGAAATAAAACTAATCACGTTTTCCTTCACGTTTTGTCCGACCGAGCAGCTGCAGTTGATGGTACATTTAAAAAAGAGTGTTTTTTTTTTTTTTTTTTTACTCTAAAAGTTCCGTCTATACGTTGAAACATGAAACTGGAATTGTGTAAGAATAGCTCTTATGGGAGTCGTGTACAAAGTGACCTTAAAACTAAGAGACGAGAATTTTGGTTTTCCACTTGTGGAATGGTGAAGAGGTGAAGGTCAGAATTCGGAGTTTGACGGAATTCACCGACTTTTTTTACCCCGGATACGGGGGTGGGGGACGGGGGACTGCAAATTCGGCAACTGCCCGGCGGCGGTGGCGCAAAAAAAAAAAAAAAAAATAAATAAATAAATAAACAAAATCAACAAAAAGCAAGACAAACAACTTTACGGCTCGTCGCTGGGCGCTTAATGTTGTTCCGTGAATGTTTTATTGGAAAACGCACCAGTGTTCACGTCGTGACGACTCACGCACACGGCCGATTACGACGTCCGACGATTCCGTATCCGCTCGAATACATTATTATTATCGTATTATATCGTATTATACGTCTCAGGAACGGCACCGCCGGGCGACTGCTCCTCGTAAAATGTACAATTTGTCGCATATTAAATCGTTGAAACGATAATATGCAGTAATTTTGGTTGTTTCCCCTGAGCAACGAGCGCACGCGAACATTTCCATACAAGACCCGGGACGTTTAACGATTATCTTTGTTTTTTTTTTTTTTGGAATTATTTTAATTTTTTTTTAATTCATAAATATTTACAAAAGTATTATGTTTAAAAATAATTTATGTATGGCACAAATAAGTTTAGACCTTTTTTTTTTTTTTTTTTAAAAAAAATAACATCAACCTATTTGAATGGCAAACATATAAAAACGAATGGTAATTTATTTAATTCGCTACGAGAAAATTGGGCTGTCGTGTAAATGCGTACATCAAATCATTTGATATGTACAATTTTAAATAAATACAATCGCATATTTTCTGAAAAAGTGAAAAATAAAAGTATTAGTTTATAAAAATTTTGTGTTTTAAAACAATTGGAGCTGTTCAGAAACTACTTTCACGCGATATAATATAATATATAATTAATTACAATATATTAAAAAATAAAAATATCTCTTACAGTTTGATCTTTATGGTTAAGATATTTTTCACCTGGTATAGCTGACTACTTATTGTGTATAGTTTAGGGTGATCATATCTAAGAAAATAGAATACAGGACAAAAATATTTTTCATAATATATATATTTTTGAATCGTGACAAAAGTATAATTTTTAAACTACATATTATAGATTAAATTTAAACACATAAAAACATTATTTTGAAAAACATAAAATAACATAGTGAAACTAAATTGATACTTATTAAAATTTCTTCAAACCGTTCATTCATACATATTGTATACTTTACTTTCTTAAAAAAAAAAAAAAAAATTTAATTCATTTTACGATTATAATATTGATCTAATGGTATCAAAAAGATTTCAAGATTCTTACATTATTTTATTCGATAATTTCATTTCTAAAATTTTAAATCAACAGTAAGTCAAAAAACGGGATTAATATGGGACAGAGTTGAAATTACCGGACAAATAGCGTCCTGAGAGAAGTTTGTCAGGACAACAAGACACAGAGCCGAAATAAAGGACAATCCTGTATAAAACAGGACGTATGGTCACCCCAGTATAGTGTGTAATAAATATTTGTAATTTTTTTTTTTTTTTCGTTGAATGTTTAACTTACTATAAAAACTAAAGAACCGTGTTTTCTATAATTTCTTTTTAGTGTCACTTTGAGAATTCCAATGGTGGTATAAACTTTTTTTATTCAAATGGCCCCCCTCCTATTTTAATCACAGAATTTAATTCATGTCATATTTTTGTGAATATTTTCATAATTTTTTTAAATTTGTATTTAAATCAAAATTTGAACTAATAATTTTTTAGTTATTCTTATTTAATTATTAAGGAAATGTATACGTAATATATAGGTATATATATATAGGCTATAGTATGAATATTTTTTAATTCTCATTTTAGTTACGAACTTTTAATAATCATGAAACTACATCAGGGCCGGATCAACAAAGGTGTAAAAAGAGTTTTTGCTCCAGGGTGACAAATTTTTAGGGGTGGCATGCAATTTTCGCCACACAAATATTATTTATTGCACGCGTTTTTTTTTTTTTTTTTCATAGTATAATTGACTTATACAGGTCTAGATATTGAAAAATGATATATTTTCAAAATATCAATATATTATGTTCTTTTTTTAAATATAAAATTATAAGCTATGTCACCGAAACCGCATAGTGTGTAGCGGTGATCATAGGTTTTTTGAATCACAGTTTTCGTAGAATTTCGTAAAATTGTGTTAAGATTGAACGATTTTTGTTGTTTTGTCAATTATAATCGATCTGCTATACCACGTCGTCGATTATTTTATTAGAAAAATCATTTCATTACATAGAAATTAATAATAATCTGCATTCTACCGTCTTCAAATGCCAGCGGCAAACGTTGTTTTTCAATTTCGAAAGGTATAAAAAATTATTTTTGATCATCTTTAGACCAAGATAAAATCGCACTATCAGTACAATAAGACCACAACTCGAAATTTACGATTTTCGTGTTTTTGGTGTCTATGAATTAGTAGTTTTTTTTTTTTTTGTTTTAGTTGTGGCGCCATCTACTTCCTTATATTAATAACAATAATATTCGGCGAAAATCTTTATTGAATTGAACATGTATGGTAAATTTCAAATTACAATTTGGCCGTAAAACTAAATGTGGCTTCTCTATTGAAAAAAAATATATAAGGTTAGAACAATATAAGGTCATATATTGAAATATAGCTCTTTTGCAACTTAAATCATTCATACTTTCAGAGTAATAAAACACCTCATATTTAGGTAATAACATTGTTTCTAGTAATGATTTAATATTGTTATGACTATCAGTTTTATTATTATTTTAATTCACATCGTTGTTAGGTACCATTAATTTATTATACTAATTAACGAATTTTATTGACAAAAACATATGTTGTAATTCGTTATAATTCGTAGTTTTATTTTTTACGTTGTATAACAGTAAAAATTGTATAACAGATGCCAAAAAGAAAGATTTTTCGCAGCAATGGGATGCGAATATTACACATAACTGTTTTATGAGAATAATATTAATGTCTGTTCAACTTGGTATAGATTCAGAGAGTGAATAAATTTACAGTATCTGTTCAATTTTAAAATTAAGGTAACAAAGAGACTAAAGAGAAGTTATTTATTTTAAATTATTAAATTTTAATTATTATGAGATTCTGAGCATAGGGAAGAAGCTTATGAATTTACAAGGATGTTTAATTTTTTTTTTTTTTCCGTTCTGTAAACACTTTTTTCTATAGAAATATTGAACTTAGATCCTCGACCTTGGATACAAGTACATTATACTTGGCATTTCTCAAAATTCGCATTATTTCATAGGGTTATCACTTAACCCCATTGTTGGTAAACATGACAACCTCGATTCCCATGCTTTCCATGGTTACTATGAGTATAAGGATTACAATGATTCCCCATGGTTAGGTTAATATATAATAAAATAAAATAATTTTTAGTTTTAAATAATCAAATTCTATGAAAAGTCATGTCAAAAAAAAAATGAAAAAAAAGAAGTGGCGGGCGCGTAAAATAATTTAACATACCCGAATAAAATTTATACGCAAAACCAGTATTGGCACATGACTATCAAACTCCTTTAATTATTATAATTATTTCTATTGTTATTTGATAACATGTCACGTCAGCAACCCTCGTGCCACCCCTCCGAGGTAAATCCTTCGCTATGCACATTAACCGTCTGGTTAGCCGCATGCGAAACGTTTTCTCTTATTTTTAAATTTTTTTGTGTTAATTCATAAATACTTCGTAAATATTATTGTTTTATTTATTTATTATTATTATTTTTTAATAAGTGATTACACATTATTTTAATTAGAAGTTCCCATATAAACGATCTATATAAAATACAAAATAGACTTTTGTTTTCGTATTTCTTAATCATTTTTATTTTTATTTTTATTTTTTGTGACAATCACATTATTTTAAATCAGTTATTTTACTTTATTGTATATTTGACTCTAGAGTAACATATTCCTTGTATAAAAATTTGTGTAAAATTACATGTAATTTTACACAATTAAAATACAATACAAAGTGTTATACAATTACATTTCCACATCTTGATATAAGACATGTAATATAAAAATTAAATGTAGGTTATCTCCAAGAATTAATTTATACTATAGTTAAATATTCAAATAAAGCAAAATAATTGATTTGAATAATGTAATTGTCACAAAAAAACAATTTCAGAAATACGAAAACAAAAGTCCATTTTATCTTGTATATTAATATAGAAGATTATCTCTACGTTACTTCAAATTAAAGTTATGTGTAATCACTTATCAAAGAAATGATGAATAAATAAAATAATAACAATAATAATAATAATAATAATAATATTTTCGAAGTAAATAAATGTACACAAAAAAATTAAAAAAAACGCACCACTGATATGGCGTCTGACCAGATGGTTAGGTCAGGCACACAGCGAAGGTTTCATCCCCCCCCCCTCGGAGTGGTGGCCCGAGGGTTCCTGACATGACATGTAATATTAATAATAATAACAATAATTAGGGGTTGTATCCTATGATAGTCGTGTGGCAATGCTGATTATGCGTATAATTTATTCGGGTACGCCGCTGGTATTTTTTTATTTTTTTTTGAGTTGGTGTTTGCGTGAACGTGTCGACTGTCGGTCTGTTGTGAGACGCTTTTTTTTTTCGTTTTGTTTTACTTTCGTCGACTGGCCCGTTTCCGAAAGTAGTAGTAGCGTGATCGTCTCTCACGAGGCGTGGAAGGGTTAACAGTAGCAGGCTAAAACTTCGTACCGGTGCTGGATGACCCCCGGGCGCGTTTTACCGCATGCGATTATTGGGGGGGGGGGGGCGATAAGGACGAAAAAACCGACGGCCTCGGTGCGTTCAGCAAATTTATGGCCTGTTTCGGTTTTAGGTTAATAATATGTAATCGATTATTGTAATATAGAGGGAAATATTATTTTAAATAACACGGATAATAATTACATTGAACGTTGTTCTGTTTGAAATTCAAAGTAATTAAGGTGAATGTTGGCCCGAAATATTAAAGTATAATGAGTAAAAAAAAAAAAAGCCGGACATACTTCGCACGATGGGTGTACATCGCACGACGGGTGGTATTCTCTTGGCTGGCGTATTAAATTTTAAAGAAACGATAAATCATTTCTTCAGTAAAATGATTCTGAACGAAGGAAGTTAATAATATAAGAAAAAAAAAAAAAATTTCGAAAAATGTCCAAACATTTTTTTCACATTTTCAAAATTTTCTTGCTCCAAAATCTTTTTTATAGGATTTTCTATCTATGTTTAAATTATCATAAAATTCTGATCAAAAAATGATGGTTTTCGAGTCGTTTTTGTCGAATTTTGAGTAGTTTTTTCCAAAAAAAAAAACATTGAAGAATTGAGAAATTCAAAAAATGATCTCTCACAATCTAGAGGCGAATTAAAAATTTGTACACAGAAAAAAAAATAAAATAAACATCATTGTAAAAACACTAGCTTCTTCACTTCGTTCAGAATCTAAAAAACCGAACAATGTGAAATCAATTAAAACATGACGTGGTATTTTATTGATAGAAATTATATTCGAACGTTTTAAGCGTTCGGGTCAGCGTGTACATATTCGAAAATTAAATCCACTAGAAAATCCCTTTAAAGTGGTTTTGGAATATTATAGTAATAACAAAAGTATTACCGATTATATAGATTATAATGCTATTGAACATACTGGGAACTGGTAGTGAGCACCTAGGAGATACTGAAAATGACCTCATAGAAAATTCGAATTTACAATACTAGCCATCCTGCATATTTCCACCTATAGTAGTAATCTAGATAAAAGGTTTATTTTCTTTGCAGTTCGTTCGTGTAAGTGCACTTATATGTGTAACATAGTAGCTGTTATTGATATTGCATTTTGTGAAGTTTGCGCTGGTAATCGCTATTGCATAGTTAGTCAGAGTTCACGAAAAAAGAAAAACGCAAAAAACTAAAAAATCTCATATGATGCTGGTTTTTGAAAAAAGGCATATAAATCCAAGAGCGAAATTAATTTTTCAACGTGTGATACAACTAAATACATCAAATAGAATTATTAAGTTAATTTAAAGACTATTCTAACAGAAAATTAAATAACCGTTAATATACAAAAAAAAAAAAAAAAAAAACACTGTATACTTCGCTACATTGGTATTCTTCGCTCCTCTGATGGGATACTCTTGGTGGGTGTGTTGAATTTTAATGAAGCGATTAATCATTTCTTCAATAAAACGGTTCTGAGTTGAGCTTTAGTTAGGCAATACACAGTACGAATTGTAAGTTAACAAAAAAAAAAAAAAAAAAACCGTGAACAGACAAATAAACTAAGAACAGGAAGAAAAAAATACGAGAAAAACATTTACTTTAACTAAAATATTCTTCATATTTTGTCCATCTATATTTAAACGTTCATAAAATGTAATTTAAAAAAAGCCGGATATACTTGGCACGATGGGTGGGATTCTCTTGACGGGTGTATTTAATTTTAAGAAACGATAAATCATTTCTTCAACAAAACGATTCTGAACGAGGGAAGTTAATAATATGAAAAAAAAATGTTAGAAAAATGTCCAAAATTTTTTTTTGCACATTTCCAAAATTTTCTTGCGCCAAAATCTTTCTTATATTATTTTCTATCTATGTTTAAATTTTCATATAGTTCGGATCAAAAAATTCAAAATAGTATAAATTAAAAAAATGTCCAAAAAAACATCGAAATATGAAATATGTAATTAAAATATTGTAAAATAAGCCCTTAAAATAGAAAAATGACGGAATATGCACTAAAAAGTCGGACATAATTCGCACGACGGTTGGGATCCTCTTGACGGGTGCATTTAATTTTAAAGAAACGATAAATCATTTCTTTAATAAAACGATTCTGAACGAGAGAAATTAATAATATAAAAATAAATGAGAAAAAAAATTATGGTTTCCGAGTAGTTTTTGTCAAATTTTGGGTGTAGTTTTTTCAAAAAAAAAAAAAAAATTAAGAATTGAGAAATTCAAAAAATGATCTCTTTAAGGTACCAACTAGAGGCAAATTCGGTTTCAAAAAGTTATTGATCGAAACTTTTGGACAAGTATTTCCATACGAAAAGTTGTACACAGAAAAAATTAAAAATAAACATCATTGTAAAAACACTAACTTCTTCACTTCGTTCGGAATGTAAAAAGTTTCATTTTTTAAATCGTTATGTCACGAAACAAATTTTGTGTTCACTTAGCATATAAATCATACGATCAACCAGAATAAATATGCAAATGCATACAAATCCTCGCTTTAATTATAACTTTTTCCTTTTTTCAAAAGAAAACGGGATAAGATTCGTGTCCAATTCGAGAAATTTTTCGGGACAATAATGGGACAATCCCGTTTTTGACACGGGACGCATTGGGGTCACCCCAAGCAGGGCCGTGGAGAGAAATCAATGGCCCCCCAGGTATAAACTAATCCGGGCCCCCTCCCTATATCATATATTAAACTTACTACTACTATTTGCACCCAGCGTTATCGTTTCAAATGTTTATAACAAAAAACTCGACGTATGGTATATATATATATATATATAATAAGGTAGGTTCAAAGAAAAAATCATATAACATGGAACAAAGTGATAATTATATTATTAATACAAAAATATAATAATCTACACAGACTTTTCGCGTTGTCTACACTCTGAAAATATTAAATAACTAACTTTTTACTCTCTTCGAAAACAAATCGTGTCGACAACAGATTGATTTTGTGATGTTTGTTTGCAAAATTAATACCAGTACCTATTTAATATTCAATATTATAATATATTACGTTAATTTTTTAGAGTAAAATTACGAGTTTATCAATATTAAAAAGCGGACATACTTCGCACGATGGGTGTACTTCGCACGACAGGTGGTATTCTCTTGACGGGCGTATTACATTTTAAAGAAACGATAAATCATTTCTTCAGTAAAACGATTCTGAACGAAGGAAG
>JAIPRM010009890.1:0-14271 GCA_025469315.1 Stegophylla sp. TES_Ste_2020 | reverse complement strand
TATCGTTTTTTCTTTTTTTTTTTTTTTTTTTTTTTTTTTTTTTTTTGACAGAGATATGATAAAGGAATTGAAGAATTCACAGTTTACGAAGTATTCAAATTTGCATTAGCAGTAGCCGACAGGGATGGACTACTAGTCGTAATTTACATAGTCAATGATGATTACGAAGAGAATGAACCATACTTTTCGACTGTGGCACAGTTGTACACACCCAGTATCAAGGTGTTCAAAATAAACTCATATATGTGGACATCGGCAGAAGATCCATATTGGAATACTGTGCAGTATGACAAAGGCGCAGGCTTTCCAATTATTTTCCGAAAATTTGGATTGGTTAGACATAGGGTGTTCGGCTTCAACTGGACTACGTTCTATGAATTATTATTGAAGTACAAAGACGTGAAAAAGGTGAACATAAAAATGTGTTTGTAGATTATTTTTTTGTGTAGTGTTGGAATATTTAATTCCACGGCGGTTGTATATCCTTAGTAACGAAAATCAAAAATTATGGACCAAAAAATTGTAAACCGTATAAAAATGTGCTTCTGAGATATTTTGTTTTAGGGTGCATTTTGTGCTGTTTTTGAATTGTTTGTTTCATAATATATTTATTATTAAAAAAAATAATAATTTACACTAGGTAAAAAAATATCGACTGAACCAAATGGATAACAGAATATTCCAAAAAGACATTGTGTTACATTTTAGTATTCTTAAATTGAGTGAATGAATTTTAGTAAGAGGAACAAAATAGCCTATAAATATAATAAAAAGGATCAATAAATAATTATCAATAGTCCCCAAGAGAGGTCTCCGTATATGAATAAAAAAAAAAAAAAATCATAAAATGGATCCAAATGTCCCAAAAACAATTTAATTGTCTCTACATTACAAAATATCTGTAGAAAAAATAGCATTACCTATAATTTGTAGTATTAAAATTATCACTACTACTGATTTTAATGAATGAAACATAATTTCCGTTAATAAAAATCGATTAAATTTTTTGATCACGACCGAAGCCAAAACGGCTACTATTTTTTTACAAACACAACTAGTGACACCACAGAATAAATAAATTTATAAAAAATAAATAAATACATTTCTTTATCATAAAAGTCGAAATCATACACACTTATTAATGTACTCTTGAGTTTGAAAATTATCTATTTCTTTACGTCTTTCATAACACAATATTATCAGAGTATAAGTATCATATAGAAAATATATAAGTGTACGGTGATTTAATATAATATTATGGAAAACTATAATAATGTTATGTTGGTGTTGACAGTGGGAATACACCAACAATGTTTCGACCGTAGAAGTTTTAATTACGGATCAAACAGCAAAAAGTTCCGGCGACTTGGTTCAATATGCCAAGAATGATAAGGATTTTAGCTTAATGTTAAAATCTGCCGAACAAGCTGAACAATTGATTATCCTTTACATTGTCGATAATGACAATTATTACAAAGACGTCGATAAGTCTGTTGAGGTTCTGAAAATAGTATTTCCGACTATAAGCATTATCAAAGTGAACGTTGGGATGTGTAAGGGTGTAGCAAATCAGTATCCAGATAAAGGAAAAGCCGTGTTCTTTTTTTTCCCCACATTTATCGTACGGAAGTTCGAAGTGAACCTAGCCAGGTTTGTTGGCTTCAACGCGAAGAAATTACGAATCCAAATACTGTTATACAAAGATATTGATAGGACTTCGGTCAAAGTCGATGAAGGAAATCAACCACCAATTTCCTCGCCTGGTAAGTTAAAAACTGTTATTCTGTTAATGATAGTCATGAAAAATTAATTTTGAAAAATTTTACTCGGGTGTAATGTTCGAAATGTTTGTCATATTTTTCTTTTAACTGTAAATTTCACACCATATCACGGATACTTAACGCACCTCTCGTTGTGAATCGTGCGTGATTATTGTTAAAACAAAAAAAAATATACATACATTTCTACTCGGTCAATTTTATAATATTAAACTCTTTTACGTGAACAGGGAAAATACTTAGTTTTGATGAGAAAAATGTACAATAATTTTCTCATATAAAATTATATCTTTTAACGTAACATTTTTAATATTATTTTCTACTCATATTTCAATCACTGTAATGTTTGTTTTAAAAGAAAAAGAAGTTTAAAAAGAGTTTTTGTAAATTTTGGGTTAGTTTTTTTTTAATAAAATCACCATTTTTACCAATTTCTACATTGTATTTCTTATTTAAATTTTAGATTCTGAACGAAGTGAAGAAGCTTATGATTTTACAATGATGTTTATTTTTTTCTCTTTCTGTGAACACTTTTTCGTATAGAAATACTGGACCAAAAGTTTCGATTGATATCTCTAAAGAACCGGAATCATACTCAGATGGTACTTTAAAGAGGTCATTTTTCCAGTTTCTCAATACTTTTTCCAAGCGCTGTGAAAAACTGTCGAAAAATTAACGAAAAACGGCAAAATACGCAATTACCGAAATTTCCGTAAACTGAAAATTACTTTTTGACATAACTTCTAAAATAATGCAGCTAGAGACTTGAAATTTTCACCGACCATTGAAAATAGATACGAAAACATTTCATAAAAATTTCAATAAGATTTGATCAATTTTAAGTTAAGTACGGCATTTGGAAAATTTCGGAAATTTCTCATTTTTTTGTTAGTTTTCATGCAATAAATTGTTTGATTTTTGATATTAATACTTGAATATCTAATATGATCTCACTGACATTTATATCTAATTGATCTGAAAAAATCTCAAAAATCGTTAGTCAACTTTTTTTATACCCGTTTGAAGTTAGAATTTCGACGGAATTCGTTAGTTTTACTTGTTAAAGTATTATTTTCTTATATGTACGTTAGTACATATTAGAAAATAATTGGCTCAACCGATTGTTTTGGAATTTGGTGCCTAGATAGAAAATGTCATTGCAAATATTTTGGTGCAATAAAATTTCTTACGGACGAATAATTAAACATTTTACAAGGGTATGATTGAAAAAAAATATTGGAGAAAACACAGACAGATATTGCGAAATATCTATATATTATAAGCATTTAATTACTGAAGGTTGATAATGTTTTATCGCATCTTATGTATTTTCGACGCTGAATACGATGGTGTGAATTAAAATCCACATGCAACAATAGTTTTCTATCTATTTTATTCTATTTTGAAAATTCAATATCTACCAATTCACCTACATGGTCAAGTTATGTGCTGCGGCCTAATGGTAAAGACACCGGCTTAGCACGCCGACAGTACTCCAGGTTCGATTCCAGCCCAGCTCTCCGAATTTTCGCCTTTTTTTTTTTTTTTATTATATTATTAAATTACTTCGTTTAGAATCGTTTTACTGAAGAAATGATTTATCGTTTCTTTAAAATTTAATACGTCCGTCAAGCGAATACCACCCGTCGTGCGAATTATGTCCGGCTTTTTTTTTTTTTTTTTTTTTTCTGCGGACAAAAGTAAACAAATAATTAAAAATTTAGAAATTAGAAAGTTCACTGCCACAACTTTTTTTTTTCTTTTCTTTAACAATTTTCCTAACCTAATGATGATTTTTAAAATCGGAACCGGTCGCTAAAGAAAAATAATAATAATAATCCAGGCTAAGTTTATTCTTTTATTTAATATAATTACAATATTATAATAAAAATCTCTAAAGGAACAACAACTCCCCACCTCCTCCCACCCCCGAAAAAAATCCTGATTCAGCTGCTTATCGTGCTTCAGCCCCACATGCAATTTTTGAATCCTGGCGCTAATTACAATACTGATATTGCATCCCACCTAACTATTTTTGTGCTATATATTACTTACTTATTTTATGTGGTATTCTCAAAATTTCAGTGTTTGAGAGTAATTTCTCAGAATATGGACGGAAAGCTGGAGGAAGTAATGCACATGATACAAATCGTCATTCTAAACTGGTTACAAACAAATACAGTGCATTACCAATGTATGAGAAATGGTATACAAATTATTATAATCCGTTTGATCCAAGTATTCAACAGTTACCTATTCATAAATACAGACCAAGATATTATACGCCAGTTGCACCCATCTGTAAGTGATACATACAGTTTAATAAATAGACGTGCGTTTCATAATATTAATCGCATCTGTATTAATAGTATAATATGATTTTGTTGTTTATTTGCAAGGCTGGACAGAGCACTAAAAAAAAAAAAAAAAAAAATTGTTAAGTATAAATTTAAAAGAGACTCATATTTATGTTTATTACTAGTATAAGATAAAAGTAGTTCACTAAAAAAAAAAAAAAAAAAAGAAAAAAGAATTACTTATCTAAGTGAGAAAAATCCTTTTATCAAAATCCTTTTAGATTCTGTGCGGAGCGAAGAAGCTCATTTTTATTGTAAAAATGTTAATATATAATAATTAAATATTTATATGTTGTGTGGGATAATAATAATTGTAAACATGCTTATATTGTTTAAACTAAATAATAATTTTATTTTTCACCCAAACCCTTGTAAAATCTTAAATTATTCTTCCGTAAGAAATTCTATTACACCAAAGTATTCGCAATGAAATTCTCCACTCGGGCAGCATCAAGTTACAAAAATATCAGTGGAATCAATATTCATTAATGTAAATAATTAAAGTGTGTAAATTTAGGTAAAATTTTCGAATTTCGTCGTAATGCTAACTTGAATATACAGAAAAAAATTTGACTTACGGTATTCGAGATATTTTCAGATCAATTAGAAATATATATGAATGAGGTCATATTAAATTTTTAAGTCTTAGAATCAAGAATGAAAATATTGTTGAACATAAAATTAGAAAACGAGAAATTTCCGAAATTTTCAAAATGCTGTACTTAACATAAAATTGAAACCTTTGGACCAGTATTAACGTACATAAAAATGTTCACAAAAATATGAAAAAAAAATAAAAAAAATAAACATTATTGTAAAATCATTAGCTTCTTCGTTTTGCTCAGAATTTAAAAACGAAAAATAAAAAGAAGTACGGAAAATTACTATAAATATTAAATACTATTAATAAAAAGTAAAGTATAGGAAAAAAGAGCCGGATTTGATAAAAAAAAAAAAAAAAAGTAAAGAAATGTCATCCGAAGTAAGGGAAATATAGTGCGGACAAGAATTCCAGATATACTTTGCACCATGCTTCGGTTTTCGGTTCAGCTACTCTTGGTGGGTGTGTTGAAAATGACGACTATCGTTGTAAATGTATTAAATATAAACGTCCTTCGTTCAGAACCATTTTATTGAAGAAATTATGTAACATTTCATTAAAATTCTACCCACTCGTAAAGAGTATATGAGCCGAGGAACAAATAATACCGGAGGTGCGAAATATATGACCGGCTTTTTTGTATATACTTAACTTTACGTTACTTTTTAATATTCTTGATATTCTGACTTGAAAATCATACTTACATAAACTAATATCAGTGGCGTTTATAGAAAACATTATCGGGTAGGGCTTTAGATAGAAATTATGAGAAAAAAAATGGTCATAAACAGAAATTATTTCTTTTTATAGATTGCCTAATATCATTGAATTTTACGCGTAACTTTATCTAATGACGTACTAATTCATTAATTATAATAACAAAAAAATTATGAGAGTATCAAAAGAAGACAACAGGAAAATATCGAAGACAAGAGAATTTTGATTATCGATTTTGACAAAATTTCGGTGGTTGTTATGGCAATATGGGCAACCCCCTTATATACGGCCACTGACTCATACGTGTACCTGTGTATTTGATCTGAAAAAAATCTCAAAAATCGTTTGTCGAATTTTTTCTCTGTAACCGTTTGAAGTTAGAATTCGTTAGTTTGAAATTAAAGTACTTAAATGAAAATCGGTTTCTACTGATCTCTTTGAAACTTGGGTACATAGATGGAAAAATGTATTGCAAATATTTTTGATGCAATAAAACTTTTAACAGACGAATAATTAAATGTATTAATAACAATATTTATTTATTTTATTAACTATACATATTATTTGTTTATTTTATTTTATTTATATATATATAAATACATCATAGATTCTTTTATTTTAATAAAAATTTGATAGTTGATTATACAATAAATTATAGTGGTGAGTGATTGGGATTTTTGGAATTGGGGGGGGGCTCAAAAAAAAAAAAAAAATCCTGAATCAACTACTTATAGAATTTCAGCCCCCCATGCAATTTTTGAATCCTGACGTAAATAACAATACTACTGGTACCGCATCCTACCCAACTAATTTTGTGTCATATTGCACACAGTGTATATTATATTATTTATTTATTTTATGTGGTATTTTCACGATTTCAGTATTAGACGTTAGTCCGTTAAATTATGGACAGAGACCTGGAGAAAATAATGCGTATGCAAATAATAATAATAATGCATATAGAAATAATAGAACTAATGCATTACCGACACAGAACAATGTATATGCAAGTAATTTTAAACCGGTTGGTTCAAGTATTAAAGAGTTACCTCTTCTTACAAACGGATCAAGAGGTATACCAATTACACCTATCGCATCAATAAGTGGAAAATATGTATTAACAAATACGTGTGCGTTTGATTCATTGACGTCAATAATAATGGTATAAATATACATTTCGTTGTTTCTTTGAAAGGCTGGGCAAAGCACTTAAAAAAAAATCAAAAAAAAAAAAAATCGTTAAGTATAAATTTGATATAAAAGAGACTCATAATTTTTTATTACTAGTTTAAGATAAAAAATAAATAAATAAATAACTTATCTAAGTTAGAAAAATCCTTTTATCGGAATCCATTTAGATTCTGTGCGCAGCGAAGAAGCTTATGTTTACGATGTTCATTTTATTTCTCTTTCTCTAAACATTTTTTCGAATATAAATACTTGTCCAAAAGTTTCAATCAGCAATTCTTTCGATCCGAAATTTCACTCAAAAGGCATTTTAAACAGATAATTTATAAAAATTTGCAATGCTTTTTTCAAAAACGGAGAAAATATACCAATTTTTGAAGAAATATAATATAATATTATGTAACAGCCATAGTTTTGCATCTGATATTCTATAGAATTTCAAAACCTAGTAGGAAAATTACAAAATGCACATAATGTCTACAAAGATATTTTAAAAAATAACGGAACACTAATAGGCAAACAGAATTTTTTTATTAGTTGAAAAATAATTGAATATGACTACAAAACGAATTTACTGACGAGTTTCATCATATTATTGTAATAACAAATGTGACTCGTTAATTTTGAAGCTATTTTCAAAAAAATTGTTAATCGTTAAATAGCTAAGCCAAAAGTAACTTGACTTTTTTCTTTTTACTTAACTTAACTACCTCGATACTGCTCAGCCTTACTTATTTGACATAGTTAAATAATTATGATTTCAATACATTGATTTTGTATTTCAGGTTGCATATAGTGATAGCGTTAAATATAGACAAAAAGTGGATTCGACTTATAACGACTATTTTGATTTTATTTCTAACGTTGTAAACAACGGAATTACTCAGGCAACATACACAAAACGAGCTCAATTAATAATTAATAAAACTAATCCTATAATTAGAAATTATACAGTCGAATGTGATACCACTATTTATAATATAGTCAATTCACTGTTTGTAGACTTTCCGACAAAAACGGACACAAAATTATCAATTTCGAACATCGGATCATTTGTATACTCACCGATTAAACCGAATATTTATATAACGTATCAAACACCTAATGGGAGAATAGAAAACTTACAAGACTTTTTGACCAAATCTTTTCAACGTGAGGATCTTAAAGAGTGTGCTATTTATAAAAGAATATCTGATATGCACATATTTATCGATGTGTTTACTTGGAATGGTAAGTATTGATTTTTTAAGACGTTAAGCACTATACTTTTATGAACAATTATAAATATTATCTCGCATTAAATAGTAAAAATAAATAAAAATACAATGAAATATCTATACATTTTTTTGTTTTTCAGCCACTTATTCTGTTAGCGGATTTGTGAATTCGGATATTACGGAACAAGTAAAAATGCGACTGCGTGACATCCCTAAACATTTGGTACACAATTCCACATCTTACGTGCTCAGAGGAGTGGTAAATCATAGATTAGGAGCATCCAGATCCTTGACGTCATCGGGACATTACACCGCATATGCTTTAAGAGGAGATGGAACTTGGCAATTGTTTGATGACCTAAATTTTAGAACCGAATCAGTGAACGATAGAACAGAATCCACGATTGAACTCCTAGTATATACCATTTAAAGTTATTCAACATAAAACTATTATTCATGAATTTACCCAGTATCTTTATTTTGTTTTTTGTTTTATGGAAATAAATTCCAATTACTAGTAGGTACTTACTGTCCTTTTTTTTTTTACATTGTTTTTTATAAGTTTTATGTAGGTACAAACATATAAATCTGGTATTTATCTTAGGGTGACCATATTTAAGAAAATAAAATACAGGACAAAAATATTTTTCATAATATTTTTAAATAAATAAGTATTTATCGCATATTATATAAATATTTATGTTTTTGAATCATGACAAAAGTATAATTTTTAAACTACCTATTATAGATTGAATTTAAACACATATACAAAAACACAAAATAACACAATGAAACTAAATATTTATACTTTCTAAAAAAAACTTGTTAATTCATTATAACGATATTATAATTGATCTAATGGTAGCCAAAAGATTTCTAGATTCTTATATTATTTTATTCAATAATTTAATTTCAAAAATTTCAAAAATTTAGAATCGACAGTGAGTCATAAAACGGGATTAATATGCGACAGACTTGAAATTACAGGACGAAAAGCGTCCTAAGAGAATTTTGTCAGGACACAGAGCAGGAATAAAGGACAATCCTGTATAAAACAGGACGTATGATCACCCTAATTTATCTAAATATAACAATTTACTAATAATAACGCTTTTACGTGACGATCAGTAGCCTCTCACATCTTGGGGCTCGACGTTAATCGGAGTATTGAAAAATCTTAGAAAAAAAAAAAAAAAAAAATTAAGGCACTCAACTTCGCTAATCACGTCAAACAAAATTCTCTCAAGTATAGGTCCGAAGTATGTGTGTAAATTATAAATATTTTCTATTGATATTAATCGTCATTAAATGTTACAATTAATAATATCATATAATCAACGTGTTGTCTTCATTTTCTAACCTTACTTTAGGTAATTTATTTCACGCTGGGAAACCAACAAAAACCAGTCATTACTGGACGAACTGGTGTTTTACCCGAATGAAAGAATACAATTTGTATTTATATATGTATTTATAATAAAAGTAAAATAATAAACTAGTGTAATAGCAATAGTTCGACACTTTCGTGCATACGTGTACGTTAAAGTTCGTAGAACAGAAAGAATGAATCGAAAATATGTAGACGGGAAAACGGTTAAGCTAGTGTGTACCAATCTGAGGCTAAAATAAATTAAGTGTGGACTGTCTAATAACGGCTACACGCACTTAATGTCGAACAACTTACAATGGTCACATAAAAAAATGGTTCGACCGTTTTTTTTTTTTTTTTTTTTTGAAACCTTGATAGAGAATTTTATTGTAAATATTTTGGTGCAATAAAATAGAGTTAAACATTTTATAAGGGTTTGATTGAAAAAAAAAAAAAATCAGAGAAAGTAGGGGGGACAAATGACCTGTTCTGATATATTTCTAATTAACACGAAAAAAGTTGGTAGGTCATGTTTTTCACTATCTTATGTATTTTTCGACGTTGAATACGATGGTATGAATAATTAAAATCCACGTGAATTAATAGTTTTTTAATTATTTTTTATTCCGTTTTGAAAATTTAATTTTTTCGGTCATTATATTAAATACCTAATTAATTAAATAATAATACCCATTTTTAAATTAGGTATTATATTAAATACCTAATTTAAAAATAAATTAAACATTATTTATGGAGTATTCATTAGGCGAACGTGAATATAATATTATGAAAATCAATTTTCGTTTTTCGTTAAATGTCGTTTGTAACAAGACGATTTATAGTACAGCATTTAATTTCATTCTTATTATTATTATTAATTAGTTAGAGCTCCGTTCAGAATCGTTTTTATTGAAGAAATGATTTATTTTTTTAAATACCGGTCAAAAGTATTCCACCCTAGGTGCGAAGAACACGCCTACGTGCGAGGTACGCACTTTGTTTTTCCTTTTCTTTAGTTTTTAGATAAAAAAAGAAGAAAAGTAAATTAGAATAATGTAAAATCAAATAAAATAAAGTAAAATACAGACAAGAAATCCTTCGTATTACGGATATTATTTGGTTTGATGAAACAATGAAAAATAAATAACAATTGAAGTCTAAAATTCAAATATGGGCTGATAGAGATTACTTCTAACAAAATCACCGGGTGGTTTTACATTATTCAACTCTAAAATAATAATGATAATAATAATTAATTACTGGCAGGCATCAAAGGATCATCATAAAAGTCATTCTAGGATTAACAGTTTTACAACAGTGTAAAATATATTTACTGTATATGTGACTATTGTTTCAAATACATGTGATACAGATATATTCGAAAAGTAAATTTATTCAGTAAAAAGGTAGAGTTGTGTTCTGGTTCTTGACTGAAGTATAAAAAATATACCTATAGTAATTTTATTCTATAGAATATAGATTTGAAAGGAAAACGATAAAAAAATAAGTAAAGCGAACAGTCATTTTTTGAAACCGGATTTGCCTCTCGTTGGTACTTTAGAGAGGTCATTCTTTGAATTTCTAAATTCTTAATTTTTTTTTTCTTTTTTAAAAAAAAATCTAACCGAAATTTGACAAAAAAGATTCGTAAATCATATTTTTTTGATCTGAACTTTATGAAAATTTAAACATAGACAGACAATATATTATAAGAAAGATTTTTGCACAAGAATGTTTTGAAAATGTGAAAAAAAAATTTTAGACATTTTTTTCTCTTATTATTTTTTTCCCCCATTATTTATAAGATGAAAAAAAAAATAATAATAATAAAGTAAAGTAAAGTAAAGCAAATCAAAGCGATGCAATTAAAGTGAAGTAAAGTAAATTGAAGTATGTCCAGTTTTCTTGTTTATACTTTGCTTTGTTTGCTTTACATTACTTTACTTTACTTTATCATTTATTTTTATTCTGCAAACACTTTTCGTATATTTGTCCAAAAGTTTGCAGCAGAAACTTTTTTAAACCAGATTTGCCTCTAGTTAGTACTTTAGAGTGGTCGTTTTTTAAATTTTTCAATTCTTTATTTATTTATTATTTTTTTTTTTTACTGAAAAAACTACCAAATATTTGACAAAAAAAAGAAATCATTTTTTTATTCAAACTTTAGGAAAATTTAACCATAGATAAACAATAATATAAGAAACATTTTAGCGCAAGAAAATTTTGAAAATGTAAAAATTTAGGACATTTTTTTAGTACTTTTTTTTTCTTATTTAATTGTTTTCCTTTATTTATTAGTTTGACAAAAAAAAAAAGTAAAATAAAGAAAAGTATAGACAAGAAAGCCACATATACTTTCCATCACGGATATTCTTCGCATTTTGGGTTAGATACTTTTGGTGAATGTGTTGAAAATCACGACTGTTATCAACTTCTTTCGTTAAAATTCTTCTTATCGAAGAAATGATTTATCGTTTCTATGAAATTATACACACCTTTCAAGAGTATCTGACCCAAAGAGCTAAGAATACCCGTGGTGCAAGGTATGTCCAGCTTTTTCGTCTATATATTTTACTATACTTTTTTATTTTTAAGCTACCATAATAAAATATTATCACTGCAATATTGTAATATTTTGTCGTTGACCCGAATTGATAAGTACATGTTGAATAAAATTGTAGTTGTAATAATTAGTTAAACACCTGTTTTTATTTTTTCGGGAAAAACTAACTGTCGGAAACGTTGAAAAAAAAAATTATTTCAATACACACATACACACACACACATGTATATAATATATACTATCATTACAATAATACAATCATTAAGGTGTGTGGTTGGATTTGAGGCATAAAATAGCAATGCGCGCAGAACGTCAGAGAACACAAAGTAAAATTCAGTTTCACTGTTGCATATTCTTATTTTGGTTGAAGACAGATATCCGTCTGATTTAAAGAATAATATTATAATTCTCACAAGATCCGGTAACCCGTTTCCAAAATGATTTCCGTCAGAATATTTCTATCACTGCTTTTCACTGCATCGTGTTTATTCCGGGTAAGTATCAATACCTATTAACAATAATTATTGAAAACCACTATTGTTTATGGCGTAATGGAAATTAAATAAGACTTGATATATTTTAAATACACCTATAATTTGTTTAACCATCTAGATAAGATAAAAGCTAATTATTAATAATAAGTACAGTGATTTAATGTAAAGTAAAATAATTTAAAATAAACTAAATAATATATAAGTAAAAAGTGTGTACAAAAAATCTGGACATATTTCGAATACCACAGGTGTTCATCGTACCTCGGGTCAGTTATCCCTTTTCTTATCCCTTTTGGTAAACAGAATGGTAACAGGTCAACTAGATCCCAGGCCATCAAGATCGTGGAGGTTAACTAGATCCTCAGATATCTAAAACCTTGATGGGGCAACTTGATCTCAAGGTCATTTAGATACCTCTCTGGTCACTTAGATCCCACGGCTTAGTAGATAATATTCGATTTCCCCTAATGAGTTAAAAATCTTAAGTCGACTTTTTTCTCTATGACTGTTTGAAGTTAGAATTTTGACGAAATTCATTAGTTCTACCTAAAATTACATATTCAAAATTTTCTAACTTAAACAATTAATTTATAATTTTCACACTCTATTCAAATTGGAGAGAAAATGCTATAATTATATTATAAGAAATATTCAATCGTGTAATGTTACATATCGTTTTAAATAGATCGGGTGTTTTGATTTAAATATTCCGCAAAACACAAATAATACGCCCGTGAATAATGAAAAGTGCCACGTGCCAAATTTTAAGCGGTACATATAATATTTCATAGTACGTTTAACGATTATGTATAGCCACCAATTATTATTTAATCTACTGAGTAGTTATTTTACTTATTGTTCTGGAATATTACCTCTAAAATATAATATTATTTAAAAGACATTTTTATCCAAAAATTTATGTTTTGATTGGGTCAAATAAAATTTTCTCGCAACCCCCCTCCCCTCCCTAAACTATACCTAGTTTCGGTTTTGCATATCAGTGACGCCAAATTACATTTCCTAGTCTTACCAACAAGAATTTAAAAGCCGGACATACTTCGCACGATGGGTGTACTTCGCTCGACGGGTGGTATTCTCTTGACGGGCGTATTAAATTTTAAAGAAACGATAAATCATTTCTTCAGTAAAACGATTTTGAACGAAGGAAATAAATAATAAAAAAAAAAAAAAATTTTTCAATAAATGTCCAAAATATTTTTTCACATTTTCAAAATTTTCTTGCGCCAAAATCTTTTTTATAGGATTTTTTATCTATGTTTAAATTTTCATAAAATTCGGATCAAAAAATAATGGTTTCCGAGTCGTTTTTGTCAAATTTTGGGTAGTTTTTTCCAAAAAAAAAATTGAAGAATTGAGAAATTCAAAAAATGACCTCTCTTCTAAAGTACAATCTAGAGGCAAATCTGGTTTCAAGAATTTATTGATCGAAACTTTTGGACAAGTATTTCTATACGAAAAGTTGTACACAGAAAAAAATAAAAATAAAAAAAAAATAAATATCATTGTAAAAACACTAGCTTCTTCACTTCATTCAGAATCTAAAATAAATTTAATTTTATGAAAATTCCGGTAATATAGCATATAATATTACCATGTTTTTTTCTTTTTTTTTTATCAATATTTCGTCAGATTTTCCTCTTTTTTGAAAAAATAATTGAAAAAGTTGAAAAATGAACTGTTTAAAGTACCATCTGGTAGTGATTTCAAATCTATTGAGATTGTGATGGACACTTTCATAGATTCAGACGAATATTTCTATACACAAAGTGTATTTCTATAAAGAAAGATAAAATTAAAAATAAATTAAACATCATTGGAATATCATAAGCTTATTCGATACTGTCAAGGATTATAGTATATTGAAAAAAAAAATTTGTTTACAAATTAGGCTCATTTAACATCATATTTTTGTAATGTATTTGGAAATATCACTCTTTCCTACAAAAAGGTTACCGACCACTGATTT
>JAIPRM010009889.1:0-14274 GCA_025469315.1 Stegophylla sp. TES_Ste_2020 | reverse complement strand
CTTCAAATATCAAAAATCTAAAAAAAAAAAATAATAATAATAATAATAAACAAATAAATGGATTTGATAAAAATGTTTTAAATGATTGATAAATGGTTAAAAAATAATAATAATAATTTCACACTCCCCTCAACAAAGTTTTCTACCCATCATACACAAAAAAGTGTGTAATACGAAAAGTGACAAAAAATAGGCACTGGCTAATGGGTTTAAAAAACCCATATTATCTAATCAATAGCTAACTATTTTTCAATTAAATGGGTTATTTTGGGTTTAAATAGGGACTCAAAAAAAAAAAAATCTAATTATTTTGTCCCACTAAATCAACACTCTGGTACACTGTGCACCGCCGCCGAGGTTTCTGACGCGTGTGCACGCGTGGCGAACGAGTGATCGAATAATAAAATAATAATAAATAATATGTAAAGTGAATTCTATTTTCAAAAAAAAAAAAAAGGAAAAGGAAAAGAGTCCCGGCACTATACACACGGTTCGAGCCTTGATATTGTGAAAAACATATAATATTGTACGAGTAACCTCTTACTCGTACGAACACAATGTGCGGACGTGTGCAGATTCGATTCGA
Source organism: Stegophylla sp. TES_Ste_2020 (assembly GCA_025469315.1). NCBI lineage: Eukaryota > Metazoa > Arthropoda > Insecta > Hemiptera > Aphididae > Stegophylla > Stegophylla sp. TES_Ste_2020. The sequence goes on along the minus strand of JAIPRM010009889.1, from coordinate 13,688 downwards.
TTAAATAATGGCGAGAATCGCAGCGGAAAACCGGAGGAACACATCGGCCGAGATAAAACAAGATGTCGCGAGAGGAAAAAAATAAAACTGTTACGTGTGTGTTTATCCCGCGTCGGACGGAACGGGGAAAAAAACCCGAGTGACTTTAGCCCCTTAAAACGAAAACGTTACACGCGTGTAGTTGAGAGGGTTAGGAAACACACACACACACACACACACACGACATACGGACGGTCTGAAAACGCACGTAGTTTTTCTATTTCTATGCGCAAGCAGTTTAGAAAATTTTTTTTTTTCCGAATTAATACGAGACACATTTATAGTGTATATCAGTGGTTCCCAAATGGTGTGGCTGTGTTTGTCACGACGAAACCTGTTGTTTTTTAATATATATATACATTTTTTTTTTTTTTTTTGAGAACATGTGTATTCATAACATTACAAAACTGTTTAATTAATTTTATTGTTTATTAAAATAAATCATAAAATAGTCGTCATTTTTAACACACTCACCAATAGTATCTGACCCGAAGAGCAAAGAATATCCATGGTGTGAAACTTTCTTATATGTATTTTATTTCACTTTACTTTACTTAACTTCAGTTCTTTTTATTTAATAAATAAAAAAAATGAAATAAAATTTATTAACGAGAACCAAATGTTTTATGGAATAACAAAAATCGTTATTTAAATCGATAAAACAATATCACTATTTCGGTTATAATTAACGGATTTCCCATTAGGCACTGTGGGCAACTGCCTAGGGCGGCAAAATTGGGGGAGGGTGGAAAATTCTGTAGTGTTTTGTTTGAAAAAAAAAAAAAATCAATTGGAGGGGTGTTTATTGTAACTTGTTTTCCGATTATAGGGGCGCAAGTTTTCGGTGCCTTATTATATGTAGGTACGTCTGCAGCGGCGGCGTTATTGCTCTGCGCTAAAAGCGTGTACGAACACAAAGTTTGTTTCCTGTAAATATTTTATTCAGCGAGTATTTTCAGCATTTATTCCGCACAGACGTCAACGCTGAAAAGTGAAAAATGACTACGCGCCGCGCCAGGCGGCATATTGATTTCGAACACTCGTCCGAGTTAAAAATAAAAAAAAAAAAAAAAAGCCATCTCACGTTTCGGCTGGTATAACACCAATGCAATCGCGAAATCAGGCAAGTGACTAGACATTTTTCCATAAGGGGGCCAACATTTTTTTGGCCCTATTCTAATATTCGTACCCCCTCCCCCCTCTTAATTTTCCGATTTCGTTTTCAAATCTTACTTTGCCCACTAATAATTAGATCATGAAAAAAGCTAGTAGAGGGGCATTTGAAATTTCTAGTTTTCAATCTATCATCTAGTCAAATCTCAGAACTTAATTTTTGCTTATACGATCGTTAATCACATGGAGTATCATAATAATATACATTCAGGATTTGGGACAATATACACCGTATTTAAAATATTTAAAAATAAAATCAAGGGGGCCGATTCGGGGCCACTGACGTTACTAAGCCCCCCTAAGACCCCTCCCTTGGTGACGTGCCTGCCCTGAAATAATGAACCGTAATCTGTATATTATGACGTATCTGTGTTATAATAATTATAATAAAATAATATAATATACAATGGGGTGACCATATTTAAGAAAATAAAATACAGGACAAAAATATTTTTCATAATATTTTTGAATAAATAAGTATTTATTACATATATATATATATATATATTTATGTTTTTGAATCGTGACAAAATTATAATTTTTGAACTACCTATTATATATTAAATTTAAACACATAAAAACATTATTGAAAAATACAAAATAACATAACGAAACTAAATTGATACTTTTTTAAAATTTCTCCAAATCCTTTATTCATGCATATTGTATACTTTACTTTCTAAAAAAAAACTTGTTGATTCATTTTACGATTATAATTGATCTAATGGTATCCAAAAGATTTCTAGATGCTTACATTATTTTTTATTCAATAATATTTAATTTCAAAAATTTTAAATCAACAGCAAGTCAAAAAACGGGATTAATATGGGACAGACTTGAAATTACGGGACAAAAAGCGTCCTGAGTGAAGTTTGTCAGGACAACAGGACACGGAACCGAAATAAAGGACAATCCTGTATAAAACAGGACGTATGGTCACCCTAATATACGAGAGCCAAACGACTATCTATTAATTACAATAATTGCGGTTAGTCGGTGACGTGGAACGGATGCGGATACTACGGAAAACAATGCCATTCCTACGGATTCCAAAATAATAGTCAATTTTAATTATCGTTTTTTGTATTTTTGACAAAATATAATATTCGATTATTACCGAACCCGTGAACAGTAAATAAATAAATAAACAATATTATATTATAAAGTATAATACCGTATAAAGTACTCCAATTCTGTTATAATTTTATCAAGAATCAAAACGAAGCTGCTTACTGTACGTAAGACGGGTAAAAAAATAATTTACATTTTAAGATTAATATTTCAGATTTTTATCCGGAAACGACTGAAATCGAATTTATTTTAAATTTCTGACTAGTAGAGTATAATATCACACCATTTATTTTTTTCACGAATTTTTCATCGAGATAACGATTTGAATGACGTTAATCGTCTACAGAGAGATATCATTATAAACGTGATTTTTATTCAAAAATTATTTATCATCGGTTCAGTAAGGATACACGAAGAAAAAACAAACGAAATTCTCGATTGAACTGTAAACTCGCCGCGTACGAATTAATTAAGTATTATTATAATACGAACAGCAGTGAGAGGATGGAAGGGTGGGGGCGTGTTAGTCACTCTGCGTGCGCCAATGTTTTTTGCGCAATATCTATAGCTGATAATGTTCGAACAACTCAATCGATAAATCACACAACTAAAATCAAATTTGTAACCTGTATAATATTACAAATTTTATCAGTTTTTTATTTTTTATTTTTACTTGGTCAAAATTGAGAATTTCAAAAATTACATAATTAGTTTTTGAAATTCTACGTTCAATATGTATAATACGTATACGAATAGTACAAACTAAATTTTGATCTACAGAAAGATGATAAATGTGACTTTTGTTCAAAAATCATATCAACTCAATAAAAAATAGAACAAAAATTAAACTCTCTCTTGAGTACGAAATAAAACTATTTATAATAAGGTCAATGGGATTGGGGGTAGGGGGTCGTTTTTCACCACCGTCGTTGTCGTCGGTATCGAGAATAATAATTAAATCTACTGCGATCCGAATAATAATCACCTGTTGCAATCTATAGATTTAATTGTATACCCCCACTACTTCTTACACAGAGCTATTCACTAGCCTCGAGGGCAATAACGATGACAATAACTACTGCGTTAGAATGTCAAACGTATTTTTTTCTAAACCGGAACGATTTATTACCATTGACCTATACATTATAACGCGATTATTATTATTTATTCTTTTCTTCGAATCCATTTAATATAATATATTCCGCTCACAGTGCACTCGACGTGCGACTATGTCCCGTGTATGCACGTGGGCCTACACTGACGACATTTTTCCGGGTTAAGGTCTTAACCGTATTCAGACTTTATACACTTATACATAATTGAAAATTGAAAATTGTGATGAATAAAAAAAAAAATGTTATATTATTAGATAAGATTATAATTGTTTTTTAAAATAGAATGAGAATTTTTATACAAAAAAAAAAAAAAAACCCATCGAGAATTTCGAAAAATTACCCATCTACTACATCTAAAGTACCATTCCACCTGAATTGTCTACAGGCAACCTATGTGACACTATATTCTTCACTTCCCTCGGAATCTAAAATTAATTTATTTTTAACAGTTCTCGTCATTGATGCTTGTATCCCAAAGATCTACTGATTGTACACCAACCCCTACCCTTTTGGGCCCCGGAAAACTTTCGAACAATAATCGCAGGATAGTAAATTAATATTCCCATTTCGTGTACGTTTTTTCTGAGTGTTCTATATTATATTATATCAGTTACCCTGCAACACGTTTGCTACACATTTGTAAAACATATACCTACACGTGTTTTCCACGACGGCCGACGGGAATTAATTAAATCGATTCCCCCCCTCCCCTCGCATAACAATACATAACATGTATACAAGAGAAACCGATTTTTTTTTTTTTTACATAATAATAATTGTTATTTATTTTTTCCTACGTCCGTTTTTTTTCCACTCATGCAGCCGGTGGTCGGTGTACAAACGACGACAACGCTGCTGCAGCTGCTCGCCCCCACCCACTGACTACGGGCACTGGCTGTCGTGCGATTCCCGCGCGTTGAACACAAATCAAACCGAATTAATATCATTATAATAATAGTAATATTATGTAAATAAACTCGTAGCGCTGCTGCTGCACGTGTACGCCACGGGAAATAATCGACTCCCGGGGCGTTCACAAAAAAGGCAGCGATCGGTTTTTGTCCTCGTGACAAACGAGGATTATCGAATGAATGGCAGGATACGTATTTCGGCGCCATGGGTGTTGTTTTTGCAGGAGGATACTCGTGGTGAACGTGTCGAGTTTACAAAAAACAAATAAAATGATTCCGAGCGGAGCATCGGTAAACAAACGGAGTTTATTTTCTACTAATATAGTTTAATATTTTCTACTATAAGAATATGTTGAACAAAAAATTAATTTCACTCTGCAATAATCCGCGATCGTTTTATTATTTTCGGAAAATCGATTGATTTCGCTGTGTTTTGAAATTCCAAACACTTATATATTGGACTGGTTTGAAAAAAAAAAAATGTTAATAAAAGTCGACTTTCGTGTGAATAAGGTTGAATAATACGTATTTTCAACACTTATCACAATATATACAAATCTAAAATGATTTCTACAAACGTTTTCTATACACAGATAGGGAAACTCGCAGAGATTCCTTTGGCGTGATTTAAATAAAATTTTTTTTTATTGAGTTTCGAGTGGAAAAAATTGTTATTTTACGGCACAAAAAAAAAGTCTCTAATAAATTCTGACTTTAAACGCGCGTAAAAAAAAAAAAAAAAAAATACCGAATAACGACTACCTATCGGAGATATTTCAGGGCCGTTAGACACGTATACGAATAAGGTCGCGTCAACCTATCAGAGTTCATAATATACCATTGATTTAAAATTCTGTTAGCAAAAATAACAAAGACAATTCCCCCTAATCGATAATTATTTCATCTTTCAGTCTGTAAAACGAGACACTTCAATAGTACGTATCGTTTTTGAGAAAATTGTTGAGAATTTCGAACACGAGTACTACTAGTCTCGAGCACTACCGTGCCACCCAGATTCTCAACCGGAAACATATTGTATAATATGACGTGGTTTATTCGGGGGGAGGGGAATGTTAAAGCGTTAATATCGATTGGAAAAAGTGATGTTTACTGAAAACAATTATTTTGAAAACCGCTGTTTTCTAGCTCAATCGAAGAATTTAAAAGGGAACGTGTATAGTGGACCGAAAACTCTCCCCCGACCTCCTGGGGGGGGGGCACCTCGAGATCAACGGTGGCGTGCAGACATTTTTCAATCAATTCAAAGAAAATAACACACGACAACAATGGAATAAAATAAATACTCCCTCCCCTTTACGTATCAAAAAAATCTTCCCCGTCGTGTGTACGTGTGTGCGCGCGCACGTCTCTTTATACCGGGTATTGTGACCAATGTTATTAATATTCCGTTGTGTCGGGGATGTACGCGTTTAAGAAAAACCGACGACAACGACGACGACGACGACGACGACCTACAGTTATTTCGTTGCTTGTAGGTCGACAAAAAAAAAAAAAAAATAGCCGCCGCCGAGAATTCCGCAAACGACCGTGACAGCTGCACGGCAAGAAGTGTAGAATACCTAACCTATACACGTACCTAAGTAATAATAATAATATATTCGTGACTATGTTTTAGATAAAAAAAAAAAAAAAAAAACGGTAGCGTTGCGCGTAGAAATATGATAATATTATAATATTATACGCTTAGTAAATTGAACAAAAACGATTTTTAAACAGCAATGATCTAGTTATGACGTCGTTACTGTCGTCTGGGCACAGGACCTGCTGCTCTTATTCACCACCAGGATTCCGCTATCATTATTATGTGTAATGAAGGACGTTAATTTATTATTATTGTCCCGCACCGACTGAATTTAATTACAATATAATATTTATGTTATTAGAACCATTATTTAATTTATACACGAGTATATTATATTTTAACTGTAATAAAGCCATTGCGGTTTTTTTTTTTCGATTATTACACTGGTGTTTAGTAAAAACAATTTAGAATTGAAGATTAATATCAAAATTTTAAAGTGTTTTTAATGAATTTACGTTTTTGTAGAATTTAATTTATTATTCATTATGATAGTATTATAATTTGGTATTAATTTTTGAAGTCATAAATCAACTGTGTTGAAATTAATTATAAAGTAGCCTGAACACTATTTGTTATTATTCGAAACATTCAGAGCATTTATTTTTTTTTTTTAATTTAATAATATTTTAAACAGACAGACAAACAGTTTAAGAATAATATGTCTTTCAATATTTTTGATATAAATAATGAATAATAATAATAATAATAATAATGTTTCCCATCTTTTACCATTATTATCAACCACATTTTGTTATTAATCACTGTACCAATTATTTTTTTTATTTCATTCTTATTATATTTTTGTTCTTTCTTTTTTTGTGTAATTTACATATTATTCTCGTGATTGATTTTTTTATTTTTTTTTTTTTTTGTTATATTCAGCCGAAACATATTATATAATCACCATTTAAATATTATTGTGTTCTCTGGCTTTTGTGTATTTTCATGTGATTATATTATTGATTTACAAACGCGTGTATGTATATAACTACATTATGTATAACTTTGAAGTATACAATAATTGAAATACATATATGATTATACTGGTATGAATTTTCCTGATTTTAGATTATATAGAGAATATTCCTTCGAATTAAAAAGAAAAAAAAATTACAAAACACCTTAGTTTCAAATTAAGAATAAAGAAGATCAACACATATTTTTCCCTATACTGAGAATAGCATTGAACAATCAGATTTTTTTAAAATTTTCAAACTGGAAACTTTTTCTGTTTGTCAGATATGTGTCACTACTTTAAACAGTGAAAAAAAGGGAGTCTATCCTTAAATTTTCTGGTATTCTGAAACGATTTTATATAAAAATAAATAAAACATTCATGGTGGTTTTTTAAGCGTGCTTCCCCCCTTTTTTCTTCTCTTCTCCTTTCCTTCTTAGTTCTCCCCCATTTTTTTGGCTGTAAAAATAAAAAAAAAAAAATTGAATTTTCATTCCGAACGTTCATGTCACTAAAAAAAAAAAATAAAGTTTTCCATTCAATTAATTTTTAGAACATTCTCTGTAAAGGTAATATTATAACTAATAAGTAATATCGTATGTGTAACAATAATAATAATATTTTATTAACGACGACTTCCCAATGCGACGGGTAATGTGATGCCTACTACGACCTTGTACGACCAAGGCATTATTTTTATTGCATAAATAAATTGACGTATTTCGCTCGGTGCGTACACACGCGGCCGGCCTTCGGACGGAATATCAGCTGTTTTCGATCGTATATAATATCGTTGCAACTCTCTGTTGATGACTGTCAATGTACAGAGTGACTGCGGTCGGAAAACCAATAATGTACAGTCCAATGATTAAATATACTTCAAACGCCCACCGAGAACGTTCGCGATCACGATCGCGCTGTAGATAGCGTTCGACTTTGGTTTTTTCTTTTTTTTTTTTTTTTTCCCCCCCTAGTAATAACAAATCACGTCTCTGAAACCGTTTTTCTGAGTACCGAATAAAACCGTTTTGAAAAGCTCATAGACTTTCGCGCGTAAAATATTTCGAATCTGTTTCGTCACCACTCAAACAAATTGCGCTATCACAAACAAGGACGAATTCGATTAACGTTGATGAATTCGACCGGTCGAAGTCCTCTGACATGTGTGTCGTCGCAAGATCACCCTGTAACATACATACGCGCGTAAACGAAAAGAGGATCGAATAATATTTTTTCTTGTTCTCACACCAAAAATATAAAAAAATCGGTTTACAGTGTTTACACATACAAATTGGTTATACAAATTACTCATTTACACTAACGTTCCCCACCTCCCTATCCCGTTGTCAGTGGCATTGTTGTTTATGTGTTGAGGTACATATAAATTAACAAAATAATGTCAATTACACAACGTTTCTAATCTAATACTCGGGCAAATAACATTTTCACATTCATCGTTTTTAGGTTTAAACACGAGAAATATTTTTTGTCAACAATATGAATGCTATACATTTTAATATTGTCAAAGTATTTTATTTTATTGGACGTTTCGGGTTATTTCTAGACAATTTTTCATATTTCGAAAGCATCAAAACTCTGTTACCTAGTTGTCAGTCTGTTATTTAAATACATTAATGGAAGAATAACGAGTTTAAATATATTAATGCATAATGATAATATTAATTAGGTCATATAAACGGTATTCGGTTAATTAAATAAAATCATTATATTTTTTTGACTGTGATTACATTTTCGTTTAGAAACACTCGTCCATAAGTTTCGATCAATAACTTTTTGAAACGAATTTCGGCTCTACGAGGTACTTTAAAAGAGGTTATTTTTCGAAATTCTAAACAATGTTAATTTTTTTTCTAAATTCAACTTTTTTTTGTTAATTAAAACTTAAAATATGAAAATTTAAATATTGATCGAGGATAATATGGGTGACATTTTCGCGAAAGATAATTACCATACATGATCTGTAGCTTACAATTATTATTTTAAAATATTTCAAACATTTTGTTTTGTGTGTTTTTATTACATCCGATATACATAATAGCTAGAATAAATTTTTGAAATAGTAGTATATTTTTAGAGGTAGAAAAGAATAAAAAAATACCCCTCGACACGCCTTATACAATCTACAGACAATCTATGGGGGGGGAGGAGGGGCGGGTGAATGACTAAAATAAGTTTAGCCCGAGTATAGTCAAAAAAACAGATCGGCGCCATTGCTCTCATACTATACACTCTCGTCGTATATCGACTACTGTCGAACAATAATATCGTTAAGTATAATAATAATGCACATTTTACTGGATCGTGAATCACGAGATAAAATATAAAATAATGAAATTCTTAGTTTTGCGCGGCGTCAACAAATGACGTTGCGGTGGCTGCGGGCCGAGTTGTCGGATCACTTTCTCTCCTCGGCGGCGCAACGACGGCGACCCGCTAAAACGTAATAATACTATTATAAACAACGCGTGCACCGGCGCCGCCACTCAGTCGTCGACGACGGAAGTTTTGATTTTATTCCGCCTCCATACAACATAATAATAATAATAATAATAATATAATAACATTATACGACAGGTTATTTAGTATATATTTTATACCGTATACAATATACGTATATTATTATTATTATTATTATTATTATACACTGACATTATGGCGTGCGGTTAATTAATATTATCGTTTTGTTTCCGGACGACCGTGATACGTTGGTCCCCATGGTACATAAAATATCAAAAAAACCGGACATACTTCGCACGTTGGGTCGTAATCTTCCAAGCTCTTGATGGTTGTATTAAATTTTAAAGAAATGATAAATATAATTTCTTCAATAAGACGATTCTGAACGAAAGATATAATTAACAATATAAAGAACAATAAATTATAATAGTCGTCATTTCCAACACGCTCATCAAAAGTATCTGACCCGAAGACCCGGCTTTCTTGTCTATACTTTACTTTACTTTACTTTTCTTTATCTAATATAAAAAGGAAAAAAAACGTTAGAAAAATGTCAAAAATTTTTTTTTCACATTTTCAAAATCTTTTTTATATTGATTTCTATCTAAAAAATTCTTTCAAACAATCACTATTTTAAAGTACCATCTAGAGCCAATTTCCGTTCCATAAAATACCTAAATGAAACTTTTAACTAAGCTGACCATCATTCAGAACCTAAAATTTAAAATATTTATTTTAGAGTAGCGTTTTTCAAATAGTTTATTTTTATGTAAATGTTCACACAGGGTAAGACCCAAAAACATATAAAAAAAAAAAAATTGTCCTCTACAAATAAGGGAAAATAACGAACCCGTTGTAATAATAACCGTAATAAGTATAAAGATCTATTATCAAAAAAAAAATGATTTGCCTGTAGAGTATAGACAATATAAACTGATAAAGATATCAGTTTGGTACCTGTGATAAAAATTTCTAAAGTATTGAGACAAAACCACAACAAAAAACACATATTTTGTAAAATTACAAAATTATTGTATTACACTATTAATTCTATGAAATTATCTACATTTACAAGGTGAAAGCGTATTAAAAATAATTCAAACAATGTATGTATTTGCACATCTCTGTAAAGCACCCTCGCGCGCTACAAAAAGTTATAAAAATCAGTGACTTTGTAAATTTTTGATAAAAATTTTTTGTTCCGCCTGAATTAGTTTTAATTTTCTGCTTTTCTACTTCGTCACGGAACGTGTTAAAGTTCTCGAGCGTTTACGCGTGTGTAGTTTTAGGTATGTTGATTATCTCATGGCGTCTTCTTACCGAGTATAACGATGTTAAAAAACCAAAGACATAAATAGAAACATGATATTACAAGACGAAAATTGAAAAGAAAACAGCCGAACACGCTTCGCACCACGGGCATTCTTCGATCCACGAGTGCGATACTCACGGTGGTTGTGTCGCATTTTAATGAAACGATAATCATTCCTTCGATAATGAATTGATTCTGAGCTATGGTTGAGTAAATAACTGACTTCGCTGATTATGTAACAAATACGTAAATATAGTCAGACCTACATTGTGAGTAACCTTGCGTACGATTTTGAACCGTTAAAACAATAAACATGAAAAAATATTATGAAATAATAACAAAAAAAACCTAACAGAGTCGATTCCTATGAACATTTATTTATATCGATTGGAAAAACATGCGGAGAATCTTTTGATTAATGAAAATTTAAAGTGCAATTTAAGCAAACAAAGATTATATAAGGTTTTGACTTAGAAAAAATTCAATTTCATATAAGTTATAATAAATTTAAACTCTTATAAAATTAAATTCTGAATAATACTTTATACGATTTTCCCAAGGACATCAGCAAAAATAATAAAAGATTACTTTAAATATTATATTATCAAGAATTTTATTAGAAACAAATTACGATAATTCCAAAACACTACAAGTATCTCAACGGGGGGATGAAAAATGTTTTGAAATTTTTGCCATTCAGTAATATACCTACAGATATTATAATATACTGTTGTAAATAGTGAGTGAAAATTTCAAAGTCCCATTAATTTTGGAATAAAGACCAAAACAAATAAGATCTATTTAATAAAATGACATATTTATACCAAATATATATACTCAATGTTCGTTAGCTTTCCTTTGGTTTTGAAAAACCTATTGAGAACTTCGAAAAATCGTCTCTTTGATGTAACGTGCGAGCGAAATTCTCTGTTGGGAAACACGTGCGGCACATACTGATCCGAGTAGAAGAAAGAAGGTTTTACATAAATAACGGATAAAAAAAAAAAAAAAAATGACTATAGGGAAAAAATAATATTATTGTAAAATCGAAATCTAAAATGGGAACTCTTTAACGCGCGTGCGCGCGACTAGTCGACTTCTTGTTCGAGGGAAATCGTATAAATTGTATTTTTGTGGGCCTTGCAGTGAGTGTAAAACAACGTAATAAATATCTGTGCGACCGTGCACGGAGTAACTGTACATCGACTATGGACCATATAATATTATAAAATCGAAGTCCTACGACTCTAAACAATTTATTATGTGATATAATGACAATGTAATTTACTCGCGTGGACACGATATTGTGCTCTAAACACACCAAGTCAACTTTTGCGAACATATTTTATTAATATCGATGGAAAAAATGCTGATGATCAATTTTTTCAGTGCCTTTATTGAGGTTTCTAAGTATAAATCATTTGTTTCAAAACAACCAAAAAAAAAAAAAAATAAGTAAAAAAATACATATTAATTCTGTTTAAAACATTTAATTAAAACATCAATACGCGTCGTGCGTTTAAAACACTATTTTCAGTAAATTTCAAATTAAAATAATTATTGTTTAAGTATCTAAAATAAATTAATAATAATTTATTAAATTTTGGGACGACTACTGTGCTTATATAATGTTTGATTCATCCCCCTAAAGGTATTAAGCTTATACGTTTATCAAATAATTAGTACTTTATAGAAAATGTTTTGCTAATATTTATATGTTTTTAAGTTAATTATTTTTATAAACAAGTGCACTTTCAAATTCAAACTACTCGGCGGGGATTTTTTATTTTAGTTTAGATAATACAAAATAAAATAAAATTTAGATAGTTTATTTCTAAAAATTACGAACACTCATTGTACCTATCATAATATTAACGTGATGATAAATTTATAAAGACCTTCATAAATGGTGTCCTCGGGTCTTAAATGACCGAAACCAAACTAAATGTAACTTTCTTGAGACGAAAAACATATTATTCTGATTGTTAATAAAATACTTAATATAACGTTATCTGAAACCACGTGTAAAATACAATGTACATTGTACGGTGAAAAAAAGTAGGGGTAGAAAAGTGAAAAAAACGTAACTGGTATCGTCAGGTCAAAAATGACCCGCGACGATACCAGTTACTCGATGATTAAGTGCGAAATCGTCGAGAAAGTATATTTTCAAAGTTCAGTTTTAAAGGACATCACTTTTCGCATGCCAAAAATATGCTTCTAAACGTTATGTATGCGTCGGAAGAACTTCAACTATTACCAATGATGAACTTAACCGCAAAGTAATATAATAATACGAGCATACAGCTGACACTGTCCCACCGTTGATTCGTTTTTCAATAATTAGTGAAAATGTTTGCTTTTTTTGGGGGGCACATCATTTTAGATTTTTAAATCAAGTAAAAATTTTAATTAAAAATTTAATTAAGACCTGAGTATAGATACCAGAACTTACATAGGTTTCATTCACAAAACTAGGAGACAATCGACGTGTCTGTGACAAATCCAAATTGTAAATGACCGTAGATAAACATAAGCCGAACCACAGCGTTTCGGAATAATTATTTTTTTTTTGAAAAAAAAAAAATCCAACATATATGCACAGCAGACAACAAACATCAGTGCACGGGGAGTAACTGTACATTTATATAGTGTGTTAGACCATAATATAATAATATCGAATACTGAGGCTTTAAACAATAATATATTTATTTACTTATTGTATCAAGGACATATACAGTTCAATAACATAGTAATTATACATAATATATATATATATATATATACAACTAATTTTCAAAATATAGTAACATAATATACAAAAAGTTTAAATACAAGCAAAAGTTAAAATGTAAATGGTGTAAAGAGAAAAAAGAAAAAAATCAGAACGTGAAGATAAATAAAAAAAAAAGCCGGACATACTTCGCACGATGGGTGTACTTCACACGACGGGTGGTATTCTCTTGACGGGAGTATTAAATTTTAAAGAAACGATAAATAATTTCTTCAGTAAAACGATTCTGAACGAAGG
>JAIPRM010009888.1:0-14274 GCA_025469315.1 Stegophylla sp. TES_Ste_2020 | reverse complement strand
TTTCTTTAAAATATAATACGCCCGTCAAGAGAATACCACCTGTCGTGCGAAGTACACCCATCGTGCGAAGTATGTCCGCTTTTTTTTTTTTTTTTTAACACTTTATCGGTTGGTATAACCTTCACCGACGTTAGGACGTGTGACGCGCAAACCCGTCACGATTACCCGGCCGTCCGACAATTTTATATTTGAATACGACGCAATGGTAGATTTAAGGGGGGTGGAGAGAGGACCAAATACCCCCTACCCCATGAGGCACTAAAAAATATTGTAATATTACAAGTCTTGTAATATTACAATATTTTTTATATTAAATTTAGTTACCGCATTTGATACGACGACGTCCCGAGGCATCTTATCATCGTATGGCTCATTTTATATTGCGATAAAAATAATAATAATAATAAACAAAAAATATACAGTCGGTACATGGACTTGTATCTCTATGAACTGATTTATTTAACTTATTCGGCATTTTTATTCGGGATCACAAATTCGTGTGCTCATAATTGTGTGGGTAAATGTAAGAATATATGAATATTTAAATTGCCCGCGCGTTATAATATTCTTTATGGTGCGTATCGATACAATTTGTTACTTACCCCAATATTACCTAACTGTTGCAGGCTGCAGGTACCTGCCTACACGATATTATACCTAACATTTTTTGTGTAGAATTCCTCGTTCGAATTGTATAGATGTATAGTATAATGTCGTTAAAAATCATTAGAGATTTAAACCTAACCTTCCCACCCCACATAACCGCGCACACACGCACGCGTACACACACACGCGCGCGCGCGCACGCACACACACACACACACACAACACTATTTAAGATACCGCGTGTTCGGATGACTCGACGGTGGTGGCGGCTGCGTAATAGCCACAGGGTTTCAATTATATTCCCAGCGTCCTCGTGTCAGATATATATATATATATATACAGGGTGTATCACGAAGATCTGAAATTTTACACTGGAATTGCATTAAAATATGTCAGATCTTTGTGATACACCACCCTGTATATACATAAATTTTTTTATATTCCTGTATATTATTCTTTATATTACTCCACGTGTACCAGCGATAACAATAACATGGCGACGGCCGGCGACGAAACGCAAGTTATGGCACACACCGCGAACGTTTCCGATTAAATTATATTTTTTTTTTCATTTATTATATTTCGCGTTGTTCAATTTCGCCGATTATTTTTTCCATATATATATATATATATGTACAGTAAAACCTCACTAAACGGACACCTCGCAATATTGGACACCTTTGTTAATTTCCAAAAAATCTTGTGAGGCTTTGAGTGTTTTTTTTTTTCTTAGAGGTAGAGGGCTTAGCACCTCAACTCCACCTTACTCCTAAATGCGCCTATGACTTGTATTCTACTTTCACGGTGTAAAGCAGAGGTTCCCAAACTTTTTATGGTATGACCTATATATTATTTATATATTTTCAATTTTAGCGACCCACAACAATAGCCAAATGTCCAATTGCTTGTCGAATAACGATAGTAAAAAAGACACTGAATAAAAAAAAAAAGAAGCATTTTGTATTAAAATTTTTATAACTATAAACATCTGTAATTATTCGTTAAATTATTACAAAAAACATGTAATTATATAGATATCTGAATACGTGTAAATAAACATTACAAAAAAAAAAAAATCTTTTTCAAATATCCATAATATTTACATTTCCATAAAGTTTTAGTTGCATTTTCGTCAAATTTAGGATAGCTTTTCTTAAACTTTGCAAAAGTATCGAGAATTTCGAATAATTTGACTACCCTAAAATGCCAACTAGAGGCAAATTCTGAATAAAAAAAGTTGCTGATTGAAACTTTTGGAAAATATTTCTATACGCAAAAGTGTTCAAAGAAAAAAATAAAATAAACACAATTAGAAAAAACTAGCTTCTTCACTCCAGGCAGAATCTAAAACTTACAACGCGACCCACCAAAAATTTAATCGCGACCAACAGTTTGGGAACCTCTGGTATAAAGTATGTGCAATTGAAGATTATCACGTCGAAATTTCCACACATTGCATAACAAGTCGAGGGGTATTTTCGATTTGCAGAGAGTAAGCGGTCAGCCAACGTAGCGAGTCATGCTCGTGGCCCAAGGTTTATAAAATAATAACCGTATAAAAACAGAGTGATTAGAAATGACTAATTTAAATAATAAGAACGTTCTGATTGGTCGATAAATTTTGTTCAGTATTCTCTGTAGCTGAGAATGATATAGAAGTTATTATAGTGAGGTAAAGTCCCCACTCGGTCACTCGCTATCAGTTTTATCCTTTTTTTTTACAGTGCGTAGTATAGTGTTGTAAACACAATGACTTGGAGGGAAGGTCTAAGATAAGTGGTCAAGTGTACGGTGGATACAAAGCCGGTGTACATTTATATGAAATATATGCGACCACCCACACACACACACACACTTGTATAATATTTTATTTCACGGGGTTTACTGATAATAAGAATCCAGATTTTTATGCAGGAATATTGAATTTTAACGAACGCAAAGTGTTTGATATGAATAAGAAATGTTTGCGTTTAGAATCATTAAAAAAAAGTATATTTTGCATATTATTATTGCATGTTTTGACCACAGAGAATATTTCAGAACATTTTAGTTTTTTGCACATATAATATTCAAAAACGTTTTTGCTATATTGGATTATATAAGAGAAATATAAGAGAATTCAGAATGTTTTCCAGTTTTTAATCACCAATAATTAGCTGGTCATTTCTATTGATAAATTGTTGTTCAAATGATTTATAAACAGTTTTACCCGGAACACACTGATAATAAAGATAGAAACAATAACGATGTGGTTGATTATCATTCGCCATAAAAAAGTTTTTTATTTTTTATAAGAACAATTTGGGAATATTGGGAATATTTTCGAAATTTTTCACACGTAGCTTGACGGACTGTAATATTATTATAATTATAATTAGGGATGAGAAGTTATAGGTGGTAAAATTGGCAAAATGTACATGAAAATATGCATAAAAAAAAATCGAAAACACGCATTAAAAATAATATCGCATTCACTCCGTGACAAACATTTGAAGTGTGAGCAGCGTGCCGGCGCAGCCGTCGTAATAATAATAATAATAACAATACCTACGTCGTGCCGTACAATTTGCCATCGTTTTTACCCGTCTCTCAATAGTAGAGTATTTGACCTATAACCCCGTGACAGGGGATGGAGTGAATATTGAACTTTAATCATACTTTAAGTAGTCAACATTTACATTTACAACACACACACAAGGACCAACAGATTTATTTAAATATTGACTATATTTAAATATAGTATAGACCAGTGTTTCTCGACCTTTTCATTGAGTCGACAACCCCAAATTGAATATTAAATTTTTAGCTCCCCCTAAATATGTTTATTACATTTATATATATTATAAAATTACAATAGTAATAAATAATAAATTCAATAAAATATATGATTTTAAAGAAACATAATGTACACATTTTGCAGTTTTTGAAACTATAGAAAAGGGTTTTTTGGTTTTATTATAACTATAACGTGTGTAAAAAATCAAATATTTAGAATCATTCTTAAATTAATATGACTTGGTAACTTGGTTGTTGGTCGTTGTTGTCGATCTGAAATAATTTTGTCAATCTTTGATTTAATAGAATTGATTCAACAAATTTCTAGTCAGTTTTCCAATTTAATTTGAATCATAGTCAGAGAGAAAACTTTCATTTCACATTAATTAGTAATTGAAAACGGACTAAATGTTTTTGGTATTTTAGTTCCAGCTAAGTTAAGATACTCATTGTATCTTAACTATAGGCTTTAAGTTTTAATCAAAATTGACATTTGGTTTTGATGTTTTTATAAATATGTTGTGATATTTAGTCGATCCGATCGATTGTACTTCATTTAACAATGATAGCATATTTCCAACTTGTTTTGCTATGGATTTATTACTTTTGTTGAGAAACACTGATATAGACTATTTTGATGAATACAACGAAACTCAATTTGTATTCAATCTTAATAGTGATATAATTTCACTTATAATTCCGCACGGGAGAAGCAGAGGGTAATTCAGTGAGTATATACTTACATAAATATAAAGAGCGTGCTACCGGGCAGCAGTCATCGTTATAATAATAATAACAACGTAATACACACGCCGTCGTTCCGTACGATCTCGATCATTCATTTTTATCCGTCTCTCAACAGTAGAGTATTCGGCCGATTTTCGGTGATAGAAGGATTGAGAGCGAAATTTTAATTAAAATAATACTTATATAATAGTATATGTCTATAACGAGCATATTAAGATTGGGCGTTAAATACATTTTAATACAGCAATTATTATTATATCCATTTCGATTATAGTATGGCTACGGTAACCAGATATAGAAATACAAAAATAAGTACGCATTTAAATATAGTTTTTTTCTCAAACCATTTCTTGAGGGAATCAGCCAATGCGTTAACATACATATTATCAATATGATGTTCATCAGTTGCCTCCGACAACACAAATTTTTTCATTGTGTAATAAATATTATCTATTTACCACAATTCCCAAATTTAAAAAATATTTTTAATTGCAATTTTTTTACATGGTCAATTTTTCAAGGGTGAAAATTTTTTTGGTAAATTTTGATCCTTAATACAATGCTATTTATAATATATAATGTATTGTTCTGATTGGGGAAAAGTTTAAATATTTTTCATTTGATTTTTAATTAATATCTTGATTAAAACTTCTTCTATCTATTATAATCGCATTTAACTTACAAACTTACCTAACTATGATTCAACTAATTATTCTCATTAAAAACTGTAAAAAATACACCAATATTGCAACTACTAGGTTTATGCCAAAGAAGAAAAGTATCAGATTGTGCAAAATATGCATTAGATTAAACTATAAAATATAAGCAAATAACCAAATGAATTATGAACGATTTTATTGTAAAAATGTACAATATATAATGTATGTATTAATCCACATTCCACAGTATTATCAAAAAAGAAAAAAAAAGTACGAATTTATATACTTAACAATGTTGTTACCTATTACACATATTATATTCTGTCACGATTCTGTGTGGCGTGGCGTGGCTATGACCTAGTACGTAAGCAAGTGAGTGACGTGGTGCGATGCGGCCCAGTCTGTGCGTGCATACATAAAAAAAAATTTATTAAAAATTAGGTTAATGGCTAATGCGCATCTAGTTTTTTCCCTCATCATTCTATACTAGTTTTACAATCAACTCATTGTCCGTTTGAGACAGGACACTACGGAACTATACATTTTTACGCAACGTTATCTTTTAATTTTCAAATTGAATATAAATCACGCGAAATTAGTATAATAATTATTGTTATAAGCGCAAATATTTTTTATTAACAAAAATTTCCGGAAAATAATTTTAAGATAATTCATATATATATATATTATGATATTCGATTACCACAGATGGGTAGGAACGTCGACGTATTACGCTCTCTCTCCTCCTCCCTCCTACACTCTACATAAGACAGTTCTATTTATTTATTTTTTTATTATTTTTTTCTAAAAGCCTAGGTGTGCTATACATCCAAGGGGTCACCGATTTTTATCACAAACATTAATAATTGTTAGTGGCGCCGAACTAAATAATCTACTGAGGACAGAGGATATTTCGAAGAAGACACTTTTTTTTTTTTCCATAACAGACGAGTGGCAAACCGTGTTCGACACCACATCCTACTTCCATTATAATAAATAATCGATGCGTTAATGTATTGTGTCCAAAATATGTATTTGTCTCCACCGCAAATCTTCTTGAAGACGGTTGGTGGCGTCACTCTGTGATAATCTTTCGATAGGTATATATTACGGTAGATCGCAAGAATTTTTTTATAATAATAAATGTAATAATATTTTATAAAATAAGACGAGTGCGTTGATGATCTTAATTCAACAGCTTTCTGATACAACGTTTGTTATTTTCCTTCCAGATTTTTGACTGTAGTCGTTTCTCTGATAGCCTCCCATACTCGGTCATCACGAACTTATTAAATAGATCATATATAAACATGTCACTTTCATAAAATTGGTTATTTCCATATTAAATATTACTAATTTTTATGTAAAAATTCCTACTTATAACAAAAACAAAATAATTGAATAATATATATATATAATATTTATTATTATTAATAAAGTATTTAAAAAAAAAAAAAAAGTGTGTGTTTGTGTGTGTGTGTGTGTGTTCTATGAACTACTTGAGAAGGGTTGAGGTTAGACTATTCTTTTTAGTATTATCATTATAATATACTTTGTTGATTTAAAACAGTGATTCTCAACGGGAGAAATTTCACCCCTCCCCCCCAACCGGGGCAGTGAAGAGGTTCTGAGGGGTGGTAAACATATTTTGGGCGGTAAGGGGGCGGTAAACAAGTCTTGGATAATAGGGTGGTGTCGAGCATAATATATTATGTTAAATTTACATTAAAACCTAAAATTTATATTACTTATTATATCCATATAATTAATAACATATATTAAACATATTATTCATAACTTATTTAATGCTAAAGAAAAAAATAAACAGAAATACAGATACTTAACGACGCGCCATGACTTAATTATATTTTTTCTGAACTTTTTAAAGGTATTTTCCCGAGAAGTTCCTCAGCGGGTAATAAATCCCTGAATGATTATCGAAACAGAAGTTTTACAAATTTAAGAATAATTTATCGAATATTCAACCGATAAGATATTTAAAGCCAGCCAGTTCAGGTTTTAAAATGCTAGTTCTGTATAATATTTTATTAATTTCTATTTAGTTTTCGGTTACTCAATTTTCAAGTAGTTTTTTTTGAAAAATATTTTGCTTTTCAAGGGGGCAGTGAGCCAGTGACTGTAAAAAGGTTAAGAACCACTGATTTAAAATATATATTATATATGTATTTTTTATTCGTATATATTATATTATTAACGTTAGTATACACGTACCAGTAACAACAATAATAAAACGACAACAACGACGACGCGCAGGTGGTGAACAAACAGGTCGGCACACACACACAAGCAGAGTTTACCTAACCGACACACACACACACACTTGTACATTTTTTTTTCGTCGGGGTTTACGGATTATATTTTTTTTCTCCGGAATTTTAATTGGTATCCTTTTTTTTTTCGATTGTATATTATATTTTATTATACAGGTTCTTTGATTATTATTATACTTAAACGTTAAGCTTGTACCTGGGATGAACCCTACTCGCCTTACGACGGACGCAGTCTATTACGAGGACGATTTTTCTCACGCGATATGATGAATTATATTATTGTTATTATCATTAAAGATGTGAAGTAAAAAAAAAAAAGAAAAATTGGCCATACACAAATGAAACAAAATCATTAAATTTGCTTGAGAAAACATAAACAACGAAAAAATATTGCAATTTATTTTTATAAATATTTTTGATGATATTTATGAAAACTTGCATTCTAATATATAATTTTTATTAAATAAAAAACATTAATGTATTGTAACCGTAAATAAAGTAAATTTGTTGCTTCTGAATAAAATGTCTAAATCAATATCTAAACGACGTATGAATAAATATTTTTCCAACCGAAAAAACTTCTGTGAATTTGAAAAAAATACTCTTATAGTAATCACATTTTATTTTTTATTTTTTCATTCTGTAATTATTTCGTGTTCAGATTTCATTTTATGGCATAAATTTAAAAAAAAAAAAATGCTTTTATACACACGAAAAAAATCATTAATATGCAATTTTTCAACAAAATATTAGAAGATTACTTCATAATTAACTTCAAATTGAAATAGTGTATAATCATTAATCAAAAAAAAAAAAAATAAAATAAAATAATAAAAATCTCTTAATATTATGCATAAATAGTATGTAGTTATTAATTTAAACGAAAAAATCACAAAATTTCAAAGATTTAATTTGTTTATGTTGAATTTAGTATGAAATTACTTCCTCTGTGCACCGCAGCCGTCTTAATAACGTGATACATATGTTGTTCCTTACGAATTCCATAGTTATCGGCCTATTTTCCAGAGCAACACACATACACACACACACACACACACACATATATATACACTGTCGCATTCGGTGTAATTTAAAAGTCTTCCGTTAGGACACAAAAGATAATTTCTCTTGGTATCTTTTTTGAAAAAAAACAAATAAATACAAAAACTCGAATAATATAATATAGTAAGACCAATACTATATTATTACTGCTTTCTGTTCAACAACAAATAAAATAAAAATTATGCTTATACAAAAACATGAACACAGGAAAAAAATATGAAATAAAAAACTAGACTTTAGAAATGGAGTCCGACCACTCGGTTCGACAAAAACCTTTTATCGAAACGAAAGTAATTTCATTTTTTTTTTTGCGTGATTATCCTCAAAAATTCTGTCGTGACGTATTGTTACATTGTAACAAATTATTTTTCCAAAATTTAATCACGTTAATTATTACCAGATTGAATAAAGTATGGCTCGTATTTTGGAGCACAATAGAACCGTGTCATTCTGTTAGTTGTTCCTACCCCGAAACATTCATTTTCAATTGGATGACGCCGAAGAACATTATTGTTTTACGATGATATTTATTACTTTTTTATATATTTTACAGTTAAAGTGTTGAATCAGTTATTTTATGAAATAACTATAGGTAATTTATAAAATAACTAAAGCGTGTAGATAATGTATATAATTTATACTTTATCTAGTTAGATAACTAGATACTCCCTGGCATCACTTCGTTAATGTGTCAAATCCAGCACAAGTGATAAATTAGTTAAGACTGACGTCAGCTTATTGTTCATGAACGTTTATCGTTTAGATAAAGTTTTCATGTATTATTATTGTAATGGTCAATAAAATTGGTAAGAGCTAGGGCAGGGATGGCAAATCCATGGCACGCGTGCCCAAGGTGGCACACGAAAAGATTTTGTGGGCACGCGAAAATTTTTACTATTATATATTATATATACAAAATATCAACGAATTGGCATCAAATGTTCAACACCAAAAATCACATCAAAATAAATAATTAATAAAGCAATATTATTATAATTATTATGTACTTAAACTAACCTTTTTATACTAATACATTAATTATATAATCAAATTATATTATAACAAAATATAATATTTTTTCATGACACTTTCTAAAAAAAAGGGGGGGTAATTTTGGGCACGCAGTGTTTAAAAGGAATGCCATCCCTGAGCTAGGGGTTTAAAGTTTAGTAACAGTTTTACATTTACAGTAGTTACACGCGTCCAGTGATGATTCGTTCGTCTCCACAGTATTCTTTTAATTATTAACATTGTTCACAATGAATTGCGGCAAATACGCAGTCACTGGGAATCGGTCAGAATTTTTAAAGTGCATTTGTACTAAAAAATATGATACAAAACGGTGTCTCTGCAGAAAAAAATAAGTAATGTGCGTGTACTAATAAATAATTATAAAAATATAAATCTTAGTAAAATATTATAATAAATATTAATGTATTTTATACTTTAACGTTTATCAAACTAAAATTGTATGGAATAACTAAATATTCTATGAAATAACTAATTACAGTACCTAAATATTTCATGTTTAATTTCATACTTTAACTAATACATTCGTATGTTGATTCATGAACTACCTAGTTATTTCATAAAATAATGGAATTCAACTCTTTAGCTGTAACATATATGTATATATGAAAACATTTTATACTCAGACTAGTTCGTGTAAAAATAATTTCAAATAGAGGCATGTCACTATGTCCTGCATATATTATTAATTATTATTATACTCAATAATTACTATGCGTCACTGCGGAATGTCGACGTATCGTACGCCCTCCACCTCCCCTACACGAAATAGATAGTTCTATTGTTTTTTTTTTTTTTATTAAGTGCCTAGATGTAGCATGCATTCGAAGGATCACCGTTTCTTATCACAGACATTTAGTGGCGACATAAACCATAATATTTTAACGATGATGACGGCGATATTTTGGATACTGTTTCGTGTACACGGCGAGTGGCAACCCGTGTTCGACACACCCCACAGCCATTGAAATAAATAATCGATCGATGTGTAATGATACTGAATGTACCGTCTCCTCCCCATACAGAGGCGTAGCCAAAGACAGTTATTTATCGACAGTTATTTAAGCTATTTATACCATATTGTTCGCACTTAGATTGTTAGTAAGTTATAATTTAACAAAAAAAAAAAAAAAAAAAAAACGTCTAAGAAAGTATTTCATAAAATTTAATTTCACTAATTTGTAGGTTTTCGTATTGCATTTAGAACAGACAACTAAAAAACATTAAAAAAAGACAGTCTGTATAGGTCACATTCAGTTTAAATCGAAATTAAAACGAAATCGTAGTTTAAATTTTTTGTTTAGTAGTTTTTCACAAAACCATAAAGATATTCTATGCCAATTTATTTCTCCAAAATAGAAATTTTATACCGAATAAGAAATTAATAAAATATAATAATAAAACTTGTAAAAACACTCAGTATGAATAATAATAGAAACGAAAATGTTGAAGTCGAAAAAAATTCACAAAGGAGACTTCAGCATAATTTACTTAACTTATTCAACATCATAAACAACAGAAAAATGCTGTGATGCATAAAATATCTTAAATAGCATTCTTTCTTTGTAGATAAAGAAATCAATTTTATTTTTCTATAAATGTTGAATATGGAATCCCCATAGCCTTCCACAAACGAAATTCCTGGCTACGCCACTGTCCCCATATATCCACGAAGACGTGTGTGCGTGCGAGTGTGTACAATGGAGAGAGCGGCGGCAGCGGTGGTGGCCCTTTGTCGAGACACAATGAACGTCGGCAAAAAAGAGGTTGTGCCATGACGCACAGTGTGATTTAAAATCGAAAAAAGTTGACCATAATTAAAATACACTACTATCAGTGGTATGTCCGATCTACCGCTCCAGCGGGGGGAGGCAGAATAATTATTCTATGTTCACCACAAATCGTGGTAAACATTTGTAATATAAATAATTGTTATATTATCAATTATTGTTAGCAGCATAGGCGGTACTTGGCATTAATTTCAGGGTGGGCAAACATTAAATATAAATAATATAAATCCCACAAAATTAAATTACGTATACACCCTTTGTTAATTTTTTTTCATTTCACTTTGAGAAATTCTTTTTAGACTCATCAGATTAAATGAAAAAAATTAATAATAACTTAAATATTAGAGAAGATAACTATATAATAATAATATAGTAAAGAGATTTATTAAAAAAAAAAAAAAAACTTGGCTATTAAAAGAAATAAGTATAAAAATTTATTATAATTAGGTATATACTTTATGTTTGTATATAAATATGTATCATATTTTAACATTTTAGTGATTAACATTCAATAATATTTAGATTTTAAAAAAGAAATACTTACTGAAAACTACTAAAAACTTACTATAAACTATGTTTAATAATCGGAATTACATTTTGATAATAGTAAGATAAAATATAACAAATATTTAATTATTATTGAAATAACGGGTTTTGTTGTTAATTGTTTTTTTTTGGGGGGGGCTAAATTATATTTTTGCTCTCCCTATTAATTCTTTGGGGGTATAACTGCCCCCTCGTACACCCTCAGTTGTCGCCTATGGTTAGCAATTTGTATAATTATGTTTTCATGGATTTAACTCTAAATCTATCCGTCGGATTTCGATGAAACTTGTTATTAAATGTTCCTAATAACTCCAAAACTGCCATGGGCTATGTCATATTCTACTGTTAAAATTCATTTTCATTGGCTCTCTACTGTATTCATACAATAATTATTACCTATTGTTATTTTTTACCGGCATCGGTGATTCTCATTTTACCTATTGTTAATAAAATATAAATTCTAAACGGAATTATTGTAGTTATAAGACAAATAATATCAAATTAATTTTGATAATTTATTCTGACTATATCCCCTGCTATCTTTTACTATGACGCAGTGCCTTTCTATGTATTCTAAAACTACTAAAGAAAGAGAGAGAGAGAGAGCAGAATGAGGAAGGGAGGAAGAGTGGTTTGCATTATTCTAATGTAGCAAATATTTTCTGTGATTCGGCGCAGTGACGAGTAATAATTCAACATATAAATTGATGTACGCATTGTTGTCGGGTTAGTCGTTAACGATCGTGGCCGCCGAACGCACAACTTAGGGATATTTTTTTAATAGAATTACATATTTTGGATCGACGGTCCGCGGAGGTCTTCTCTGCCAAGACGGGTTTTTTATTATTATTATTATTATTATACCGGTTTCTGGCCTCCGACAATATTTGAATACGACAATGTTCTGGCAACTGTTGTTATTAATAATATATTATTATATATATATAGCCGACAATGAACGAGCAAGCCGCATATTAATGAGCACGCCACGAGACAGTGGCGGTCGTAAGAGGAGGGGCGATATCACTCCTCCCTTAGGATTTGATTTTTTTTATAAATGTAATACCTAATCACAGATCAAATAAAAATAGGTTGCGCATTCTGAGTTTATCTAAAAAAAAAAATAAAATATTATGTTTAATATAAATTTATTTCTCTAGTGATTCAATATTTTTGATTTCATATACTCAGTTAAGTTTAGTCTGGTATTATAATATTAAATTTAGGAAAAAATTCCAATGTAAAAAATAAGAATCTGTGAAAGTTGATATTATGTGAATATTATGAATGAATATTATGTGTTTTTCAACTTTTTATATTTACTATAGATACTTTAAAGTCATGATAATTTAATATTTATTTACTTGCAAATTATATTACATTTCTTAGGGGAAATATTCGAAATAATGAGTTAGATTTTCATATCCAGAATCAGTACTATTAAAAATATTTGTTAAATGTTGAGTTTTATTTGTTCACTACCAATCAGGGTTGCTTTAGTACTGCGGCGGAGTTTTTCAACACTTCAAAAAATATTATAAGTTATATTATATAAATAATTTGTATTGGGAATAGGTATACGAACTATTATATAGCTAAATAAACATTGCAAAAGGAATTCAATATATTCTCAAAGCAATGACAAGTGATCAATAATATAATTATAATTTAATATCAACTAAATAGTTCAAAATACAAATTATTAAATAGCTTCTTTTCTCCGTTTGTATTTTCGCTCTCTCCTTAAACATCACGAACAGCCGCCACTGTTACAATATCTTACAAAATACAGTTTACTCGCACCGGAATGACATTATACGAAGGGAACGCATTGATAATGTATTTCTCATTCGACGCGACAATATTGGATTTTTTCTTATATTATTAACTTCCTTCGTTCAAAATCGTTTTACTGAAAAAATGATTTATCGTTTCTTTAAAATTTTTTGTTATAACACATTTTGTATCGTTCACTTAACACGGACAGTGTGCCCTGCCAGTTTCCGCCAGTTTTATTTCGAATAAAATTACGAGAAGGTAATTATTATTATAAAACGGTTTATTTTTTAAATCCGTAGGTATGACTCGTTTTAAATAAAATGAAAAAAAAATCCGCACGATATAACAACGATATTCGGAAAAAAAGATGTGCAAACAAATGCGTGCGGGCATAACCGTGTGCAAGGGCTCCCACAGGGAGGGACAACCCCCTCTCCTACATTCTCTGCTAGTTAAAAATATTCAAATCCAATATCCCAAATTCATTTTTGATATGAAAATAACTATTTTCGAATTAAAGAACATAGCTATTTGTTTATTATTTTGATGACCTCGTATGACAGTGGTATTTTTTTTATTTATTATTTGTATGAGGTAATAAGTCAAATGTGGTATGACTATCGTAAAATAGTTAAAAAAAAAATCTTTTTCAGTAGGTAAGTGAAAATGGAACATATCATAATTTTTAAAAGATTGCGAATTCTATCCAGCTATGAAAAGATTCATATTCATCATTTAAAGTGGCGCACAGTGGGCGGAATTTTGAAAATAGGTGGAAAAAAATAACAAATATGTAATATACCTATTTTACAAGTTTTAATGTTTACATAACGTAAAAGTACTAGACTTGAATCAAATTTAACATTTTTTTATAACTTATTAGCTATATATTAAACAAATTTAACATCAAATACATTATTTTATTCAGAATCTAAGTCGGTAATAGCTACGTTTTTTTCGGGTGTAATTGGATCCGAACAAGTTAATAAA
>JAIPRM010009887.1:0-14276 GCA_025469315.1 Stegophylla sp. TES_Ste_2020 | reverse complement strand
TTTTTTTTTTGCTCAACATCTTTTTGGATCGTTAGGTGAATATTTGTACGGTTTTTTGTTGAAATATGCAAAAATATGCAGACATGCACTAACGTCAGAATATGCGAAAATATGCAGTATAAAATTTCGATATTTAATCAATCAAGTAATGATTTGTGGACACTCAGTGACTGCATGTATATGATATTGAAAATAGCAACATGCATTTTATGCAAAATCCGGTCTTTAATAATAACGTTATAATATTGTCTCCACGTCACGATCAGGCCCGGCCGACCGTTAGAATTGTCTCCCGACAAACCCATATATATATATATATATATGTGTGTGTGTGTGTGTTGGTTGTTATACCACTACCACACCCCCGGTAACACCGGACACGACTCGATACGTCTCGATACGCCCGGATTACCCCGAAGCGAAAAACGGCTGAGTCCCGATTGTTCCCGGGCCGCCGCCACGTATAAACGGGTCGGGTTTCGCATAAACGGAGCGCATCCGTCTCCTCGTTTTCGAGATACGTACGTGCCCGGAATTTGACGCAGTCACTACGACGCATTCGAACCGCCCCTCTCGCACAGCTCTGCACACCATCACGTTTATACACACACGCACACACACACAAATATTTCGTATACACACACACACGCGCGCGCACGTACACACACGGTGGGTGGGGTGTGTACGTATGGGAAGGCAACTGTCCCGCTCACGGCCCTTTGTGAGGGGGTTGGGTGTGGGGGTCGGAAAATCGTATAATTGTTGTCAGATGATTATCGCGAAACTCGAAACGCGGACGAAAAAAGTCGGTGGTGAATACGAAATTTAAAATATAATTTTATTTTTCTCGAGAATCCGCACGAAAATCGACCCAGCGAGATTAATTTTCAATACCGTTTTACGTGATACTGAATCGGGTTTAACAACAATTCTTTTTCTTTTTTGAAGTCGCACAACACGTTTTTCCACTCAACGTTCGATATTTCGCTGTTTGTAATTCCATAACTTTCCAACTTTTTTTGTCTTAGAAGTCGAAAGAAAATATTACAACATAAATTTTTATGCATAATATTATTCTGTATAAAATGTTGTTTATTCAATCGCTGTATATTATATTTTTACAAACGATTAATACGCACCTCAATAATAACGTTTTGTAATTTCATTAAATTAAAAACCAAAAAAAAAAAAAAAAATTGTCTCATATGTTTCCAAGTCATTTCTTAATGTATAAATAATCATTATTTCAGTTCATCTGGTAAAAATAATAATAAATACTTTTTTACTCAATATTTTATCAATGTTTAGAACAAGTAATGTTGAGTATAGTTTATTCATTCAGCATATGTGATATGGTTATGTAATTCTCTCACATTTATTTGAATTTTATTCACTTTTTGACTATTTTCATTACATCACAATAGTCCTGATTGTTTTATAATGATAATTTAGCCATACAAATCATATCAAGCGAGAAATATTTAAAAATACAGAAGCACTCATCACCCTAAAGTTTTTTAAAACGTACTCGAATCAGTGACGTATATTTTTCAGGGGAAGAGGGAGGGACTACTCGTTTTAGATTGTTAGTGGATTTATAAATGTATTAGATTTAAAGTGATGTTTAATTTTTTGTATTATTAATTATTACTTTTTTCGAACTCATTTTATTATTACACCGTTGCTCTACTAATGGTGCAAAGTGCTTCATTCAATTTTTTAGCTTATATGTTACTTTTTAAATTTTAGGTTTTTTACATTATCAGTATGGTAATTTAGTATGTATATTTATCTCATCAGTACAGTGCAACTTTTTAAATATTTTAAAATTCTAATCTGTATTATCGATCAAATCAAACATACTTTTAGTATTGTTTTCAAAAAAAAATAAAAAATTTGCTAGAGACTGATATGTTGAATTTGGGTTCCGTATATTTTTTCAAATTAAGATTTCTTCTAAATCAAAATTATTAAATTTATCTTCGATATTTTTTAATTGTGTACATTTTATTTTATCAATTTACTTCAAAATCTGAAAATATAAGTAAAAAAATCCGGACACACTTCGCACGATGAGTGAACTTCGCGCGACGGGTGGTATTCTCTTGACGGGCGTATTAAATTTTAAAGAAACAATAAATCATTTCTTCAGTAAAACGATTCTGAACAAAGGAAGTTAATAATATAAGAAAAAAAAAAATGTTCGAAAAATGTTCAAAATTTTTTTTCACATTTTCAAAATTTTCTTGCACCAAATTCTTTTTTATAGGATTTTTTATCTATGTTTAAATTTTCATAAAATTCTGATCAAAAAATATGGTTTTCGAGTCGTTTTTGTCAAATTTTGGGAAGTTTTTTCCAAAAAAAAAATTGAAGAATTGAGAAATTCAAAAAATAACTTCTTTAAAGTACCATCTAGAGGCAAATCCGGTTTCAAAAAGTTGTCGATCGAAACTTTTGGACAAGTATTTCCATACGAAACGTTGTACACAGAAAAAAAAAAAATTAATTAATAAACATCATTGTAAAAACACTAGCTTCTTTACTTCGTTCAGAATCTAAAATCAGTATTACAAACGAGTTTCTATGCGAATCAAACAATGCGACGTATAATCGCTAAATTGAAATTTTCAAAAACCGGTCTAGTGGCCGAAATCAAAAGTGGTGGCGAAAATCTTTTCGGTTTTTCGTAACCGCGGCGGAACCGGTGATTTCCAAGGAACAAAAAAAAAAAAAAAAAAGCACCGAAACCGTCGTCCCGAATCCGTATCTGTCGGAGTTTAGTTTTCATCGAAATAATTATTATAACCCAACTCCGACGTCGTCGACGACGTTCCGTTCGAAACTCTCGTTAATTAAACACACACACACACACACCCCCCCACCACGCCACTATAAACTTCGCACCATACAGGCGCGCCGCCGGACCGCAGACGAGATCGCGGCACACCGTTACCCGGGTCCCGGGCACCGTACCGCGGTAATGGTGGTTAGGGTTGTCGGTTATACCGGAGAATGCAGTCGCTATGGCGAGTCTTTGCGCCCGTGATCCCGTCGCGCGTCGCAGCCGCAGCCGTCGAAAACACATTCGGCGCACAACAATAACAATAACAGTAACGAATAAGTACGGTTTTACGTAACACGGCCGCGGTCGGGCGACGCGCCAGCTTGCCGGGACACACCACGCCTATATCAACAATTACGTACCTACCTCCCCTCTCAACCGCTCCTTTAAAATTCCACCCCGTGCGCGGAGGGTAGTGTTTTGTCCCCGGGGCAGAGTGCACATGTCTCCTTGACCGAAGAAAACGTCTCGTTCTCTTATCGACCTCGGTTTCCGATCCCCCCCTCCCCCGCACAAGAGGTTAAAGTACACAGATTTTTTTTTGTTTTCTTTTATTTCCTATGTTTGTAGATAATTACACGTTTCCCCCCTCCCCGTTCTGTCCGTTCAATTTTCTTCCCTTCCCTAAAGGCGAGCACTCGAGTATAGTCTGGTCTGTTTTTTTTTTTTTTTTTTTTTTAATGCTTTTAATCCGTTCGCTTCGAAGTCGCTATAAAATATTCACCGGAATCAATTCGTCTCGTTCCGTAGCGTAAGCGCAGGATGAAATCCCGCCCAGGGTAAGATTAAAATTCAAAGGACGAATCGGAAAATTTCGTCGTCAAAGCAGTCCTGCAAGTGCTCGTTCCACCCCCGTGGCAGGCACCTTCGAGCGAGATTCCATTAAACTTTACCGTATTTACATCGAGAATTTCGAATTTTATAAGAAAAACCTCAAAACAAAAAAAAGTGTGTACTTCGCTCGTTGGGGTGTTCTTCGCGCGTCGGGTGGGATGCTCTTGACGGGTGTATTGAATTTTAAAGAAACGATAAATCATTTCTTCGATAAAACGAGTCTGAACGAAGGAAGTTAATAAAATAAAAAAAAAAAGGTGAAAAATTCAGATTGACTTAGAATTCTCTATCTAGGCACAACATTTCAAAACAATCGGTTTGGCCAATTTCTTTTATGTATGTTAAAGTGTGTAATTTTAGGTAAAACAAAATGATTTTCGAGATTTTTTCAGGTCAATTAGACATATAATATGTCAGTGAGATTATACTAAATTTTCAAGTCTTCGCATCAAAAATCGAAAACTCTATTACATAAAAACTAACAAAAAATGGGAAATTTCCGAAATTTTCAAAATACTGTACTTAGCTTAAAATTAATCAAACATTGTTGAAATTTGTATGAAATGTTTTTGTAACTATTTTTAGAGGTTGGAGATAGTTTCAAGTTCCTAGCTGCATTTTTTTAGAAGTTATGTCAAAAAGTAATTTTCATAATTTTCAATTTTACGGAAATTCCGGTAATTACATATTTGCCGTTTTTCCTAAATTTTTCGATAGTTTTTCCCCGTTTTTGGAAATAGTATTGAGAAATTGGTAAAACGACCCCTTCAAAATACCACCTGGGTATGATTTTGGTTCTATAAAGATATTGATTGAAACTTTTGGATATGATTTTAGTATTTCTATATGAAAAAGTGTTTTAAGAAAGACAGAGGAAAAAAAAAATAAAAATAAACAACATTTTAAAATTATAAGCTTCTTTACTTCGTTCAGAATATAAAATTTAAAAAAATAAATAAAAATGTATCCATTTTGTATTACAACATATTATAATGGGTTAGCGAGTTTTTAGTGATATTGTCATTGGAGTTACGGCTTAATAACAAAAATCGATTTGGCGAAACGACCCCCTGTTCCACTCGTGATTTCGGTCCAAAGTGGAAACTTTGAACATTTACGGACAAAAAGCTTTTCCAAAGTGTGGTCGTCCCACGTGTGTGGTCAGAATATTATATCGGGGTCGTCTTAATTAATATTTCACGTTGGAAAACTCGAAATTTACAAGTCTCGTAAAATAAAGCGCTCTCGTCGTCTTGACGCACTCACAAGACTTCTTTGCACGAAGACAGGATGAACCACGGGAATTCCGTTATCCGTAAAATCGAATTAAATTATAAAATTATAATTTTAAATATAATATAATATAATTAATAAATATAATATAATTATAAAATAATAAAAATTGTATAAGTAATAGGAGTATGTTAATTTAAAAATAAATAAAGGGTAATAGCTTTTTTTTAGTTGTTGTAGCCCGTCACTACTACTCTATACTCAATGATAAAAGGTGATTTGCATATGTGCAGGAATTGCATATTTTAGTAGGTATCTAATTCGTTTAAAACTTGCATATCAATGAAGTTTTGTGCATATAAATTAATTTTTAGTAGAAGTTATCTCATAAAACATAAGTTTGGACACAAAAATGCAAATATATATATGAACAAAAAAAAAAAATTTACTTTATTTATGCACTCAGCACATTATTTTTTATTATTTATTAGCTAATATCTATCAGAATGAAAATTTTTATACAAAAACTTAAAAAAAAAAAAAAAATGATGTACTTTGCACCTTAGGGTATTCTTTGCTCCTCTGGAGGGATAATCTTGGTGAATGTATTGCATTTTTAAGAAAAGATAAATCATTTCTTTAATAAAACGATTCTGAGCAGAGTTTCAATTAATATACAATAATAATAAAATTGTCGATTAGGTTATATATGTGAGGTAATAAATATCTTTATAAATTTACTATAGGCAATAAAAATCTATTTTAAAAAATTCAACAAACCTTTAATTGGCATTTTGGTGTTCTTATTTGAATATTTTGAGCTATTTGTAGAGTTCACATTTATTTTTCCTATTATACAGTCGAATAAAATCCACTTTTTTCAGTTGTTTAGTAATATTTCAAGACTATTATTTAATAACAAATTTAACCATGTTCACTTTTATTTAGAATAAATTATTTATATTTTTTTAATACATATAGAAAATTTTTCGTACTTTTCCCATTTTTTTCCATTAAAAACCTTGTAAAATTTTTAATTATTCATCTGTAAAAAGTTTTCTTTTACCAAAAGTAATTTCACCTAGTAATTCTCTACCTATGTAACAAGTTTCATAAAGGTCGACCAAATCAATAATTTTTTGTATGTGTTGAGGTGTGTAATTTTATGTAAAACTAATGAATTTTGTCGAAATGCTAATTTTAAACAGTTATGAAAAAAAAAAAATTACTCACGATTTATGAAATTTGTTTAGTACCGTTGGAATTATATATGAGTATATCAGTATTAGATTTTCAGGTTTTTATATCTTAATGTTAAAATTTTATGAAATAAAAACTTACAAAAACGAGAAATTTCCAATTTTTTCAAAGTTCTGTACTTATCTCGAAATCGGTCAATTAATTTTTTTAATTGTCTGAGGTATGCGTGTGAATATTTTTAGTAGTTGGTGAACGTTTTGACTTTTTAGGTTCATTATTTTTGAAGTTATGTTAAAAGCTAAAATCGAATTTATAAATATTCAAGTCATGACGTTTTTAGACGGTTTTTTTTCAATTTTTGAATAGTTTTTTCAAACGCTTAGAAAAAGTGTTGAATAGTCGCGGATCCAGGATGTTTGTTTGGACAGAGCCATAGGCATACTAAGGAAGGGTCTTGAGGAAGCTTAGCCACCCAGGTTCAATAACAGCCTCCTTAAAATGTATTAATTTTTTTATCTAATTATCATATTATAGTGGGACTACCGTTAACACTTCTAATCTTGATAGCCGGTCTTGACATAGTGTCGCTCGTAAAACATTTTTACTATTTTTAATTCAGAGAAACAACGTTCTGTATTTACAACTATAGCAGGAATTATGATATATATATATATCCTCAGTGGTACAGTGTAAGGTTAAGTAATAAATTTTCCAGATTTGAAATTTTGATAGCATCAAAAAGATCCCAATTTTGGCTAAATATATAAATTTTAAACTTTGAAGTTCATCTGTAAGCTCACTCCCTGAATCCTTTGGATACCGATTTACAATTGAAGGAATTTTTTTTTTTTTGGAATCTGGTCTATGGTAATTCCTTTACTCAACCATAGCACAGAAAAACATGAAACATGGAAAATGCACTGATTCAAACCTAACTTCATACCTCTTATAACATTGTTTAAGATAATATTGAAAACTTCACACTTGAATACAGTTCTTTGATGAACATCTGCATTTTCGTTTTCATTATTTTCATATACAATGAAACCTCCCTTAACGGACACCTCTAAATATCGGACACTTCCCAATAGTGGACATTTATTTGGGAACGGAGTTGTATTCATTGTAAGCTGAACTCCCCACTGAATAGCGGACACCTCCAAGTAAAGGACGAAATTTTGGTGACCGAAAGTATCCGCTATTCAGCGGTTTCACTGTATTAGTCTTTTTCGTTCCTTCAAAATGTTGAAGCCAACCAATATTTTTATCCACTACAAGAGTTTCATTCAGTATAATATAATGACTTCAAATCACGATCTATGAAAAAATAGGGATCCCTGCTATAGTTGCGACGCAGAAACCGATTTTTCAGTAATGTCATCCGTTTTTTGTTATTACATCCTCATTTATTCGAATAACTTTTCTTAAATTAGTGCTATTACTATAAAAAATAATTAAATTATAACTATTACCTTCCAATTCACTTGATACTGGACTTGATTTCATAATAGGCTGCTTAGATAGCTCAGTCGAACGTAAGAAAGATATAAAATATTATCCGAGTGATAGCTGCCCTTTTTTTGCCTCATTGACTTCGTCATCCTTTTCTTTTCTCCATATATATATATATATATATATTAATTTTACCAGACTTTTTTTTTTTTTTTTGAGAGAGAGAGAGATTTGGGAGGGGGCATTGCTCTCATGGCTTTCCCACTGTATCCGCCCCTGGTGTTGAGAGTTTTGAAAAATTACTTCATAAAAGTACAAAATTAGATAAAATTTTCGATGTGTAGAGTTATTGTTCGAAATTTTTGGATCAGTATTTTTACACCCAACTTATGATTGTATACAAGCGGGGAAAAACAAAAACACACAGAAATGTTAAATAAATGCATTCTTCGCTCCGCTCAGAATCTAAAAATCATAAGTATAAAATTCAATATTTTCTTTTTGCACGTTTGCGTATAGGTAAATATTTCGCCAATTTTACTTCGTATTATATAGTATAAAAATCGTAGAAATTCAAAAACCAAACATTATACATTATTATTAAATTTATACTTTTTCAATTGGGCTCATTATTTTTTTCTCGACCCGAGTGAAACGTTTGCCCTCGCCCCGTGTTTCGTGACGGGATTTCGAACCCCTAAGATCCCCCCCGCCCCTTCGTGCAGTCGATCGGCACACCGCGAGAGCCGAACGATTTACCGAGAACTAATAATAAAGTGACATTTTTCATTTGCTCCGCGGACGAAACTTTCGGAGCACCCTCGGGAAAATCGATACGACGCATTGATGAAAAAAATAAAATAATAATAATAATAAATAAATATACCCCGTACAATCGCCAATTACGTTATTATTGTATGTGGATATAATACCCCGACGACGTAAAACCGACGACCGGAATGGGAAAAAAAACCTCCCCGTAAACCTCCGATCTCGGATTGAAAGCCGTTTGTTTTTTATAGTGCAATAAAAATAAAAATATTACATTACCATTAATTCGTTTACCCGGATTTGTCGGAAACGAACATAGTGTTTGCGACCAACGCGACTTCGTGTTTCGTTTTCAGGATAAACTTATCCGAATAAATTAATCGAACGATTTACGGTCTAATTCAGCGTTTCCCTACCTATGGGTCGTGACCCAAAATTGGGTCACCAAATATTTTTAATGGGTCGCTGCTCATTAACAAAAAAGGAATATAATAAGGGGAAAATATCTAAATAAATAATAAACATAAAAATGACTAAATAAACAAAAATTAATAACAATAAATTTAAAATATTTTTAACGAAACGTTATTTTAGGTTCTGAACGAAGTGAAGAAGCTAGTGTTTTTACAATGATTATTTTTTTTTTCTGTGTACAACTTTTCGTATGGAAAAACTTATCCAAAAGTCTCGATCAATAACTTTTTGAAATCGGATTTGCCTTAAGATTGTACAATAAAGAGGTAATTTTTTGAATTTCTCAATTCTTCAATTATTTTTTTTGGAAAATACTACCCAAAATTTGACAAAAACGACTCGGAAACCATCATTTTTTGATCCGAACTATATGAAAATTTAAACATAGATAGAAAATAATATGAGAAAGATTTTGGCGCAAGAAAATTTTTGAAATGCGAAAAAAAAATTTACGTTATTTTTCTAACATTTATTTTTTATATTATTAACTTTCTTCGTTCTGAATCGTTTTATTGAAGAAATGATTTATCGCTTCTTTGAAGTTCAATACACCCGTCAAGAGAATCCCACCCGACGTGCGAAGAACACTCCGACGAGCAAAGTACACCCATCATACGAACTATGGCCGGCTTTTTTAGTATAATTCTGCAATCAATTTTATTAGTTTTTTACTGCTATTATTACTACTACTACTTATACGATCAATAACATTAATTTTATCATTATATTTAATATTTTGTAAGCTTGTATTTATTTATAATTAATTCTGAATTATAAATATTTTAATTAAAAATTATTTTTAATATTATTTGTAATTAACAACAATAAGTATTCAGCATTCGTAATATTTTTTTTCGCCTATAAGAAATAATAAAATTGTTTATAAACAAATTACAATTAACGTTACTCTATTATTGTGTACCTTTTTGATTATTTATTTTTTTTTTTTGTGGAGGAAATCGGTCGCTAAGTCAACAAAAAATAAATTTATGGGTCGTCATTATAAAAAGGTTGGGAAACACTGGTCTAATTTTCTCGTTTTTGAATCGTTCGGGCGCGTGGAAATGAAAAATAAAATTCATTTTCCATAAAGGATAACTCTGAGAAACGGAAAGCAAAACAAACAATACAAAACAAGTAATAATAGCGAGAAGAAGGATAAATAATAATATTATATTATATGACTCAGTTTAGTGATCCTCAACGTGGGTGCTACCCCCCCCCTTTGTGGGCATTTTTAATTTCAATTGGTAAGTTTTACTTTTGAGAGTGCTAAAGAGTTCTACTCATTCGATTTATTTTCAGTTCCCAACTTATTCCAAAAAAACGCATAATTTCGTACTTTAAAAAGAAACTACATTTACCAGTAAAAAAAAATGATTGGAGGGAGAGCGGTGTATGATTTTTGAGTATCTAAAAGGGACCTCGAGTAAAAAAGGGTTGGGAAAAACTGCCTCAGATTAAATATTATAAGTAGGAAAGAGATTATTTTAGGGGAGGGGCGTTTTCTTCTCTTTCAATCCATAATTAAGGTTAGATGGGAAATTGTATTTTTTTTTTTCTTAAAATATTTTAGTAATTGGTATTAAGTTTTTATTTTACTTTTTAATTTAAACTACGCTTTTTTTTCAATGGAAAAAAAAATATTTTATTAAACGCAACTCGAGTTAGGTACGTATTTTAAGGATGGGAAAAATAATTTGATACAAAACTTAGCTCGAGTCTTATTAACGCTTAATTTTAAATTTTCTCCCCAATCTTAAAAAAATCACATAAA
This sequence comes from Stegophylla sp. TES_Ste_2020, assembly GCA_025469315.1. Lineage (NCBI taxonomy): Eukaryota > Metazoa > Arthropoda > Insecta > Hemiptera > Aphididae > Stegophylla > Stegophylla sp. TES_Ste_2020. The sequence continues at coordinate 3,690 of JAIPRM010009887.1, read as the reverse complement.
ATATAAAGCTGAGAAAATTAATAGATTTTCTTAACTCACTCTAGTCGAATTAATCAAATTATTTTCTTATATTATAATTGTAGTTATTGTAAAGTAAGTACCTATGCAAAACATAAAAGTATTCCAAAGTAAATAAATCATTTTTGAAACTTTCTAGTTTTTGAGGAGATAATGTGATCTGAATTTAACCGTTTCAAAATATATACAATTCATAAATCATTCAAATCACTTAGAGAATTACACTCTTTTTGTTCTTCTTCTTCTTCTTCTTCTTCACCGGAGGTTTCTTTTGAAATATATTTTTGTTTTCTATTGTCTTTTTTGGTTCCATTGGCTTTTTATTGTTTTCATATATTTTAAACTTCCTTAAGTCCATTAAAGATATTATATTTGTTGGTGTATTTTGGATTTGGCTTTTTCTTCGTATGATCACGAACCCAAAATATGGACAATATTCAATTAAAACATGTTTTCTTTAACAAGACCATTTGAAGTCACATTATTGTACAATTGGCCCATATTTACATTTACTCTAAGGAAAATTTATTTGAGGGAAATGTAAATATTTTCAAATTATTCATTTTGAACGAAATAAACATTTTCTGTGAGAAAAACGTATTCTAAACACAATAAGAATCAAAACAAAACAAAGTACAAGTTTATATTTACATTACTGAATGATAAACAGTTACTTATTGTAGAGTACTGCAATGTAACAATTGAAAAAAAATTAAAGGTGTCATCAAATTTACATCCAAAAGTAATCGACAAATTAAAATCCCTTTTAAAAAAATGGGCAGAAAATGAATTCAAAAACGATCCCCAGTTAAATATATATTTATAATATAGATAATACATGTGTTTTATCATAAAACCTCAAATTTATCCATATATTAAAGTAATGCACAATTATTACAATATATATTTTATACCTTTTTACTAAGGCAATCAAATGTTACCTGAAAGATGATAATTTTATTATTTATACAGTAATCTTTTAAAATACATTTTTATTTTACATACGTTTTGTTATTTTTGAAATGTTCTTTTATTGTTATCAGTTGTATTCAGTGGGTACCAAAGTAATTATATTAAGCGGCGACCATTGTAAATGCATAAGAAAAATTCATTTAAAATACAAAAGTATTACCTAAAAATGTAAAAAATAAATAAATAAATAACTTTATATAATATATACTAAGCTCTAAAATTTCATGAAATTTTTTTATATTTCATGAAATATTTTATTTTAATTAAGAATAATAGAAAAAATGTGATTTACAACTATAATAGGAAATACAGTAAAAACTTTTACTATGGACAAAACTTATTTAGTCTTTCATTACATCACGAGATTTCCAAGGAAAAGACAGTTTTATTTGTTCTATCGAGATTTTCGTTATGTTTCGAGTCGGTTATACATTTTCGCGGGTTGGCTTAAATTTTATGAAATTTGCTACTAAAAGCATATCATAAGATTTAATGTTCGCTGAATATGAAACGATTCGATTTTCCGAATCGTGATCAGTTTTTGTAGATCACTTCCATAAATGAAATATTAGGACAAACATTATGAGAACATTATGAGAATATTATGAGATTATGCCCCTTCCCCAAATGCATTAATTTTAAACAATTTTCATATAAAAAATTGCTCCCCTTTTCAAAAAAACACCCCTATTTGCGTCTACGATAATTTTTCAAATCACGCCTATGATTAATGATTATAATATCACAATCAAATATTGATAACTACGCGTGTAAAAGTGTGACCAAAAATGTGACCATCAAGTGATGACGACTTCGTGAAATATACCAAAATATCGAATAGGCAACCGGTGTGTATACCAGTGGCGTATCCAGAGGGGGCTAAGGGGGCTACAGCCCCTCCCAAAATTTTTCATTTATAATCCACAGTATATTTAATAGTTGTCATTCAATGTTACAGCGTCTAAATAATCTAAACAGGTTTTATCTATAGTCATTATCCAATAACATAAAAATAGTCAATAACTATAGAGTTAGGATGTTTACGCATCAAAAATGACTAAATTATATATGTACTTATGCATTAAAAAATAACTAAATTTGAAAAAAAAAATGCATTCAAAATATTTTAATTACCTAATTACAAGCTTTTCACTTTAGGTAGGTATTTTTATTTTAGACGATTGAATCACAACTAAATCATCATCAATGACAAATATATAAATTCATCTAAGTTTGACCGGGTAAACGTATTTTAATTATTTAAAATTATTTGCCTTTTGTCGTAACTTATACCCAAATGAGCCCATAGAGTCAAATTTGTAAGGGGTCTAAAACTAAATTTTAATTATTATTATTTCATTTCATTGTAAAAAAGAGTGTAAATGGGCTTTCTTATGATTTCTAAAAATTTAATGAAACAAAGAGTCTAGGGAATTTTTCACTGCTCAGCCCCCCCAAAAAAAAAAAAAATCCTGGATACGCCACCGGTGTGTATACGTATGGAAATTCGACTTCGGTAAACGTTATTTTTATTTTTTTTTTTCTGCCAAAATCGAAAACGCACATGAATGGGAATTCTGATTGGAAAAACTCCCACGGCACAAACTGCCGCGCAGGTACAATATCGAAATAATGTTATTGTCATCACGTTCGCGAGAATGGCATAGAAATATTTGCGCGCGCGTGCGCGTGTGTGTAATAACGCGGCATATTATTAAATTCAACCCGTTTTTTTATTATTATTATTATTATTATTATAATATTTGCGGCAGTCGGTGGTTTTTGTCGTGGGAGTGTTCCCGTATATTTAATAATAATAATAATAATAATGACAACAACACGACGATGCGTGTACGGTACCACATTCGTGTTGTATGTCGAAATCGCACACGTTGTGAGCGCATGATATATAATATTATTATAATAAACATAAAAGAGGGGAGGTCGTGTGTCGATTGCGTCGAAAATCGAGTGGTGAAAGGAAGGGAAGGCGGGAGTAAACGGATGAAAAATAAAAATAGGGTGCACGTCGATTGTGGGCCGATAAAGTCGTATAAATACTGGGGATCCATCAATATTCCAGAATTTGATTTTGGATTTTACGATTTCAAAAAAAAAAAAAAAAACAAATGAAACGAAATGATTCGGCATAACGAGGAGGAAAAAAACGCATATTCACTTGTATATTTCCATGTAAGATATTCATATTGAATATTTTTTTTTTTTTCAAACGGGTTCGAAAAGAATTCAAAATCAATTTTGAGCATAATAAGATAAATTTATCTAGATAAATCATCTAGGAAAATATTTTATTGTCTATTATCTTGTCTAGATGGATTAAAAAATGTTTATTTGATGCATTATCTCCGACAAAAAAATTTCTCACAATAGTGTACTTAATTATCTAGATAAATAAATTTACAGTTTTTATTTCTTAATATATTTTTTAGATTCTGAACGAAGTGAAGAAGCTAGTGTTTTTACAATGATGTTCATTTTTATTTATTTGTTCTGTGTACAACTTTTCGTATGGAAATACTTATCCAAAAGTTTCGATCAGAAACTTTTTGAAACCGGATTTGCCTCCAAATTATACTTTAGAGAGGTTATTTTTTTAATTTCTCAATTCTTCAATTTTTTTTTTTTTTTTTTTTTAGAAAAAACTACCCAAAATTTGATAAAAACAACTCGGAAACCATA
>JAIPRM010009886.1:0-14276 GCA_025469315.1 Stegophylla sp. TES_Ste_2020 | reverse complement strand
TCATACAATTCCATAAACTATTTTTATTATTTAAATATTTAACCCGACAGCGTGTTCGCGTAGTATTAAATATTTTTCATTGAATTTTCAGTCTCTCCAATGAATTTACTTACGAGCCGCTACTGGAAATAATGTGATTTAAACATTGTCCTGTTAGTATATTTTTTTGAGTTTTTATTTTACAAACTGATACCTATAGGACATTCAGTAAGGCGAGGATGGCAAATAAGTATCGTATGTGACATTTTCGACATGGGAGAAATTTCCAATGGCACCGGAAAGACTTTCATAAACTTCTTCAAATATTATACATTTAGCTTTTAAACGAAGTGAAGAATATATTGGATTTTCAACGATGTGTGTTTTTTTTACTGCCTATCACCCCGATTGCAGATAATAAAACGCATCTAAAAGTTTTTTTAGCTCTTATTTACATGAAGAATTTCTATTGTTTGGTAAATTTTCACATTTCATTTTCATTTATACATTTCTGTTGTTTTTCAATACATATTTGTGGAAAATAACCTGTCTAACAGAGGAGTCTCTACAGAGGTCACTTTGCGAAAATATTGAAAAACAGTAAAAAGTTTAATCAAATACGGTAAAATATGTCAAAAAGTACATTTTCAACGTCTTGAATTTATTTATTTAGCTGTACGACAAAACTGAATGATATAAAAAACTTGGATTTTTATTAATTATTAACATATTAGTAGTATTGTTCCTAACACGGATGAAAAAATTGCATGATATGAATCTTATTTTGGCACATTAATCAAATTGTATTTGCCATCCTTGACCTAGTGGATAGTTTATTAAAACATTTAAAACTGAAAGTATTATTATACGTTTCTGTATGAACAATCGTTGCGTTCTTAATTTTTATAAAAAATTTCGAACAATGTTTTACATGTTTGATAAGGTTTGAAACAAAATTTTGAATTAATTAAAATATAATAAGAATATAACGTAACATTACCAGCACAGCCTATATGACAAAAAAAAAATAATAATAATAATAATTTTAATAGTTCTTAACATATAATGTTAATTCTACAGAATTTGGTTATACTAATCACTCTATTTTCAGATGCGAATTTTTGTTAAGAATCTCTTTTATTTGGCTCAGCTATTGACTTTTTGGGAAAATCCATCATTATTATCTTTCTTTGTATATACATTATATATATATATATATATATAAATTAAATATTATTAAAATTGTAAATTTATGCAATTATGGATAATTTTATTGTCTGAAATCATCGCGCTATAACCATGTCATCTCATCTTTCCAAACTATTTGAAATCATCGTTCTTAAATTTCATTCGCTCTGCTCTCAATCACATTCTGGCGGATGAACAGCACGGCATTGGACCTTCTTATATTTATAATTTCTTCCTCGATCATAGCTAAGTTTATTCTTTGGGACCCCTCGACTTTAAGTGTGGGTGCTATCACAGACGTATTTAGGAAATTTGCGCCCCAGGTTAAAAAAAAAAGCCCCCTTTTCACAGTTTTTCCCTGTTTTTAGAAAAAGTATTGAGAAATTGGAAAAATGGCCTCTTTAAAGTACCATCTGGGTACGATTCCGATTCTATAGAGATACTGATCGAAACTTTTGGACAAGTATTTCTAGACGAAAAAGTGTTTCCAGAAAGAGAAAGAAAAAAAATAAACATCATTGTAAAAACATAAGCTTCTTCACTTCGTTCAGAATTTAAAATACAAATGATTACCAGAATAATAATTTTATCACTATAATTTTTACTTTTTTTATCAGTCAAATAACTTTTTTTATTATATCAAAATACTCTCCAAAATTTACCGCCCGGGGCCCAAGCCCCCTCTGGCCCCCCTAAATATATCTCTGGGTGCTATGATCAAGCGCGACCAGCATAAATTCTTACGCATTTCCGTTCTCCGTCTTAATATTCCTCTTCCTCCTCATGACTACTTCCCAATTCTTCTTACTCTTAATTTTTCAAACCTTACTGACCACAGATATTTCGCTAACATTTTTTTCTTAAATAACATACTTTCCGCCAAATTTGATTCCCCTCATATTAAACCAAATGAACTTCGAAGTAGCCTCCCATCAAACACGTTTTACTCTCCCATATTCATTCTTTGTTCTTTATCAAATTTTCTTAACAACTCTCCCATTGTCCACCTGATACACACCGCAAACCATGACCTCACCTTTTTATATTGTAATTTTATTGTATTCTAGTATATACTGTTCCTTTGTATTTGAGCTTATCCAGTATTTATATTAAAAATAAAATATAAATAATGAAATAAATTATAATAGTTTGAAATTACGTTGACAATTAAATATTTATTTTCAATCATTAGATATAGAGAAAATTATATTAAAATATTACAATAGAATGGGAATCAAAAAACTTTTACACGTGGTTTTCAGTTTTTAAAAGACATAACAAGTACCTCGAAAATTCAGTATTAGCGTATAGACTCTATGGATTAGTAACGCTTATATTGAAAAATCATCACTAAATTTCTGGTACTACAGATGATATAAATCAGTAAACAAACAAAAAATATAGTCAATTAGATTTTGCTATACATGTTTATTAAACTGATTCCTGTAAAGTGTTTATTTACGTTCACCATGGCTTATTATTTAAATTAGTTGTATTCGTAATTTATTAATGGACACCCCCATTAAACAAGTTTTACAGTTACGCCACTGCACTGAATACAGTTTAAAACAATTTGTATTTACACGTACTTTTGTCATTTTCACACCATTTGTCTGCATTTTCTATATCGGTTACTATTTTAAAAAGAAGAAAAAAATCATTTTTCGATACGACAATCATAGATTATACCCGACTTATATTAAGCCATTGTTAAAATTAGGCCAAGTTGTACTTTTGTACCTTAAAATTTAATTCTGTACGGATATCAATGTATAATAATGCAAAAATGATATGCAAGCAGATATACCACCATCAAATAAATTGTGTTTGGTGCTGATCAAAGTCACGATTATGGCATCCAAAAATGTTTAGTATTAAAATAAAACATAATATAAAAGTAAGCTAATTATAAATATTTAAAACAAATAATACTTCATTGTCATCACAAAAATATATCTTAAGACAAGAGAAATCACATTAAATTATAAGTGAAGCAAAGAAGCTTGACGTACATCACGAATGAGATTATTAAAAAAAAAAAAAAAAAAACAGTGCGTCAAATAGTAACACTTTAAAATACAAATAAGTAAGTAAAATATTAGAACGTTTATAGAAATATTATGTAAGTATAGGGCACATACTAAACGAATTGTTTAATCTCACAATTAATATTATAATATAGTTATTATTTATTAATTATTTTATATAATATAAAATGGTTTTTATAGATTTATGACGTATAATAGTGTGGTCAAGTACAGTGTTAACTAAGTTTCTATATTTTTTTAATAAAAAATATAAACAAAGAATGCATAGAATAGTTTGTGGTATCTACCTATACAGTATACATAACATTAAATTTTTTAGACAATTAAGTTCAGTTTTAAACAACATTGTTTATTATCATTAATTATATTTCTAATTAACTCAGTTTGTTTCTTTTTTTTTAAGTAATTAAATAAATAAATTAGTTTCAAAATTGTATGGATGGTATTTATTTAATATATAGAAAAAAACATTAGGCGACATTAAAAGAGTTTTGAAAAATGCATTTGTAAATTTAAAATTGCATACCTATCAATGAGTTAAAATGAATGCTACTGACTATAAGATTAAGTTTTAACTATCTCCAATTAATTCATAAATAATTTTTGCATTAGGTACCTAAACATATGAAAAGGAAATATATCTGAAACTATATATTAATAATGTATCTTGTGAAACCAAAGAATAAAATATGTGCCCATAAACCTTGACAAATCTCTACGCATACGAGTAAAGAGTTAATAATATATTGTCAACTTTATTATTAAATAATACATACAATTATTGGTAAGCACATAAAGATCACAGAATAAATCTTCTGAAAAACCTGAAAGATTTAAAAATAACGTTAAAATATTTTTTGAATTTATAAATTTTAGATTTTGAGGGAAACAAAAAAGCTTATTTTTTTACAATGATGTTTTTTTCTTCTGCTGTAAACACTATCGTATAGATATACTTGACCAAAAATTCGACATGTACTTCTTCCATTCGATCAGTAACTTTATAGATAAATTACACTTAGATGGTACTTTTGAGATATCATTTTTCAACATTTTCAATATTTTTTCTATGCGTGAAGGAAAACTACCGGAATATTGATAAAAACGACAAAATATGCCATAACCTGAATTTTCATAAATTAGATTTTTGTTTTTTAACTTAATATCAAAAATAATATACCTAGCAACTTGAAACTTTCACCAACTAAAATAGTTTTACGTTTCACCATAAAAATTTCGAAAACAGAATTGACCAAATTTTGGCTAAGTTTAGAACTTATTTGAAATATTTGAAATTTCTTGTTTTTTGAAAGTTTTTAATTCAAGAAATTTTAATTTCTTGATATAATGGCCTAAAATTTTAATAAATACATATTCATACGCGTTTCTAACGGTATGAAATATCTCAAAAATCGTAAGTCAGATTATTTTTTTATAACCCTTTAAATTTTCAATTTTGATGGTATTAATTAGTTCTACATAACATTAGATATTAATAATATTTTAAATAATTATTTTATTCAAATTATTATTAATTATAAAAATAAATAATATTTAAAAAATAATTAGTTCGGATGATCTTTACGAAACTTGATAGATGAAGAATACATGGCGAATATTTTTGTGTAAGAAAATTTTTTACGGACATTTAATTCAACATTTAAAAATTTAAATAAATATAAAAACCATATATAGCTCAAAACTAATGGGCATTTGATGATTAGGTGTCATACAATTAGATTATTGTTTTTAGTATTTTTAAACAGACATTTATTACCTGACGCACGCACACATACACACACACACAATTTTCGAGTACTCGATTTTACAATTCGAAAAAAGAAATATCAAAAAATAAAAATACTTGCATAACATTATTAAATAACAGTTGTAAAACATAACGTAACCGACAATTATAATTGTAAATTAACCAAGCTCCGCTCAGAATCGTTTTATTAAAGAAATTAGTTATGATTTGCTTAAAGTTCAATACATCCACTAAGAATATCCCACCCGAGGAGTGAAGAATACGGTATTCTTTTCTTACTATTCTGATTAACCATAGTGCGAATTATGTCCTGTTTTTTGTATGCAATATGTTTATAAATTCATATTATTCACAACTTTAATTTGTTTAGGTATTTAATATATATGTTTAAGTATAGGTCCATAATACACTTTCAAGTTAAATCAATTTATTTACTTACGAGTTTTGTCCATTCCAATGGCTTTTTTCAAGATAATTTTAACAATAAAATAGACATGTTAAAAACATTTATGTACGATTTTCGAAATATTCTACTTCAATTGATATTATATAATAGGCACTGTTATACTTTTAGTTCCAAATATATGTACATACCGATTTCAGTTATTTTCGAAGGTTTAACAACACATAGATGCACTAAACGTATGAATAAAATTTTAGGTTATTGAAATTATTCACAAGTATTATTTTGTAAAAATGAGAAAATATTGGCATAAATTATTTAGTAAAAGGTTACATTATCGAGTAAATCTAATTTGGAAGTAGCATTGAATATACTTTATAATTTTTATGTGACCTCAATTATTTAACATACCAATGACTTTAACTAATTTGTCATAAGAGTCTTGTGTCCGATTACCAAAGACTAAAATAATCACATGCAAATAAATTAAATTAATTTTATACTCAACAATAAGTATTAGAGTATTGAAAAAATAAATAATTTTACGCTTTACACCAGAAATTATCAAATTAAGATACAATTAAGTTACAATTAACTATTAATTATTAATAATAATTAACTAATTCTAAGCGTAATAAAGAAGCTTTATGACTTTACTTTTGCTTATGATTTTACAATGATGTTTATTCCTCCCTCCTTTAAACACTTTTTCATTTAAAAATACTTGTCCAAAAGTTTCTATAAGTGACTTTTTAGATCGAAAATCACATACAGATGGTACTTTACATAAGTAATTTTTCAAATTACTCAATATTTTTCCGAGTAACGAGAAAAATCTGTTGAAAAATTGATAAAAAACGATAAATTGCTCTATTACTGGAATTTTTATAAAATTGATATTAGTATTTTAATATAACTTCAAATATAAAAAAGCTAGAAACTTGAACCTTTCACCAACTATTAAAAATGGGCACATCGATACTTCATTATAATTTCAAAAACATTTGATCAATTTTGAGGAAATTACAAAATTTTAAAAATATTATGAATTTTTCGTTTTTTTGTGAGTTTTATTTTTCTAAAATTTTTAATTTTCGATAATAAGACTTGAAAATTTAATACGACCTCACTCACATAATAGTTTAGCCAAAAGAAAAAAAAACCTCTAAAATCTTAATTACTTTTTTTTGTCTATAACCGTTTAAAGTTAGAATTTTGACGGAATTCGTTAGTTTTAATAAAATTACATACTTGATGAACGTATATAAGAGAAAATTGGCTCGTTATAAAATTTTATGTCTAGTACCCAAGTGGAGAATTTCATTACAAATATTTCTGCTGCAAAAAATATACGAACGAATAGCTAAACATTTTACAGGGATTTGATTAAAAAGAATGTGAAAAAGTGCGGACAATTAATATTATGGTATTTTTCTAGTCTACGAAATACCCAAAATGTTTGCAAATGTTGTCTAAAATCCGCGCTCATCAATAGATACAGAATTAATCGATTTTGAAAATTTAGCATTTGCGGATATTATGTTAAATACATACTATTTTATTATTTTTCTACGCGAATATAAAAGACCAGTGGTAAAAACTTGGCCGTGCAAAGTGAACGGTTTTAGGTTCTAAACAATCTAAACCCTACTCGGGAAGCTAAATTATGTGCATTTTCTCAATTGTTAATAACCTGAGGTGACACGACGTAAATTTGTACTACTTATTTTATACTTAATCAAAGTCGATTTTCGATAATAATATTAGTATCACTCTTTATTTTATTATGATGTTTATATTTTATAGTAATTTGAAATGATTTATTGAATATTCATTAGGTTTAAAGGAACATATGAAAAATCTATTTATGTTTTTCGTAAATATTTTATGTAACAAAATATATTTTAGATAAAATAGAAATCAAGTTCAGTGTATGTATATTAGTATGTATCAGATCAATGTACGAAAACACAAAAATGAAATAATATTGTTAATTTAGACGAATTTCGACCACTTGGTGACATTATTACTAATTATTACGTAACATATTTTACGAAATTGATCGTTTACACCAGTAATGAAATGGACATAAATTATTCTGTTATTAAATAACAATCGTTAAACATACTGAATATAATACTGACAATTACTATAGTACGTTAACTGAAGCTCCTCTTAGAATCATTTTATTGAAGAAATTATTTATTGATTCTTTGAAATTGAACACACCCACCAAGAGTATCCAACCCGAGGTGTGAAGAATACCCATGCGAAGCATGTTCGGCTTTTTTTTATTTGTGCTTGAATATGTCTTACCACCAGTAAATATGGCCACATAAATGTCTACTCCTATATATTTCCAACATAAAATAATGTAAATCATTATAAACATTCAGTATTTATACATATTATTCTATAGCGCGTGCGCCGAGAGAACGCAAGATTTTCGCGCATCCAAATGAACGAGTTCCGCAGTTCGGAGGCATAATTTCTCCCACAAAGTGGCCCGTCGCGAACAATCGTTAAGCATCAGGTAGCTCCGTGATCGGACGGCGGCGACATGGTTCGTCTGTTCTTTAGTATTATTATTGTTGCTCGCTCGCTCAACTCGAAAGCAGCCGAATTCTAGGTGGGGACGCGCTATGGTAATAGGTGCGCGAACTACGACGCATTTTGGTCGCCGCCGCCGACTTGCGTTCTCTTGGCGCACGGACTATAGTTAATCTATTTTCTACTTATATGTTGTTTGTTAAATTGAATATTTTCCAACACAGTTGTTTATTATTTTCATTTGCGTTTTTTTTTTTTTTTGTGAATTATTACTTTTAATATTTTACATTTGAATTCAATATCCCTTATATCTTCTATATTAGGTTTCCTCAATTGGTTTTTTACAAATTTTTTTTGAACAAAATACTGATGGACTCTTAGGAAATAATGACAAGTTCCGTTTACCGCTATCGGTATACCCGATATAGTGTGTTCGATAGAATATTGTTTTACACGATAACTAATGGTTGGGTTTTTGACCGGTCAAATTCTCTTTTTCATTCGGTCGATTGACCGGCTAATTGACCATATTTGACAGGTCAAAATCTCTAAATTTCTATATTAATTTTGAAAAATAATCATATCCCGAATTTAGTTTGTACTTAACTATTTTACGGGATCTTCCTACAACTAAGTACATATACTATATTCAAATATTTCATATTATTTTGTTAAAAAACAAAAATAAAAAATGGACGATTGAGCAGTCAAATTCTATTTAACTTGTGTCAATTGACAACATTTTAACCGGTCAATTGATTGACAGCCAACCCTAAAAAAAATAAAGGGGTTGAAGGAACTTCGTCGTGAATTAGATACCTTTTAACACAATATTTTGTTTATATTTTTTTCAAAAATTTTTCTAAAAGCAGAAGAGCAAACAATCTAATAACTTCAAATATGTATTTATTAAACTTATATTGTAGAACATAAGTTTCAGAATTATTTTGTTAGCTTCAAACACTTACCTGTTAAATCTTCTTGGATATCTATAATTAATTTTGAAATAAATACACTTATTCATGTTTAATGTCTCTGTATTAAAACGTAATATATGGTTCGCCCAAATTATGATTGTCACCATAATAGTGACTAGTCAAATCCAATAATTCTATTTACTATAATATTGAGGATAATTAATTGGAACTGGTAATAATATAATTATACGTCTACAAGGACGTAGAATGGTGAGACTTAGATGACCGTAACAGAAATTTGTTCAGCACCTCATATGTAAAATGTACCATTTTTTACGTTAATTCAATTTTATTTAACCGAATGGCAAAAATATAAATTATGTGCCCTTCCCAAGTCTTATAATTATAATTATATAGTAGACAATTCCTATAATACAACTCAAAAAATAAATTTATACGACAAAAATATAATATGAGTGATTATAATAGTATAATACAAAAAAATAATAATAAATAAAATTATAATAGGTATAATATACTTAAGTAGTTAATACAACATATATTTATTAATCTGTATGGTGAATTTTTAAGCGTACCCTCTTTCTTTTGGCCGTAAAAATGCATAAGTTAGTATTATTTTTTCCGTAATTTTCAAATTACTGTTAGCTTATATATTCATAATTCATAATAATGACGCGATACTTTGGTAACAAAATATGTATCCAAGAAACTATTATCTTTAATTCTTAAATTTTAATAATTCAAAAGTTATTGGTTCGAATTTTGATTTCAATACATCAAAATTCAAAGAAAAATGACCAGAATAAAATTCAGTAGTTAAAATAGGGGGTTGCTGTTTGAACAAAAAGATCACCATAGGACATTCTTATGGTGACATAAAAAGTATGAGTTATGTATTAACATTTCGAAAAAAAATCCAAATTTTTGCTCTTTTATAGCCAAAAGGGAGGGGTACGCTCAAAAAATTGCAATCAAACATATATAGTGTTTAACAATGTAACATGTATAAACTTCTGACCTCTGTCAAATGAAGAACAATTGATTGAATCAACTTAGATGAAATATTATAACAGTTTTATAAAAACATCAAAAACTAAAAGTCAATTTTGGTTAAAACTTAAAGCTTTTATAAATGAGTATCCTACATTAGCTGAAGCAAGAAACACTAAAAATGTTTAGTCCATTTTCAGCTACATATTTATGTGAAATGACACTTTCCCCTCTGATTATAATACAAATTAAATTGGAAAACTGACTGGAACTTTGTTAAACAAATTCAATTAAACTAAATATTGATAAAATCATTTCAAATCAACAACAACGACTAACAACCATGCCATATTAATTTAAGAATTATTCTAAACATTTAAATTTTTTACATACTCTATAGGTAGTTATAACAAAACAAAATTTTTCAATAGATAAAAAAATGTAAAATATATGCTTATGATTCTTTAAAATCTTAATTATTGTACTAATTATTTAATACTGTTGTGATTCTACAGTATACATAATCTATAAGCAAATAAAAAAAAAAATATATATATATATATATATATTTAGGAGTCGCTAAAAATTGAATATCCAGTGGAGGGGGTCATCACAGTAAAAAGGTTGAGAAACACTGATAGTCAATTATGAAATAATTACCCACTGTTAATTATTGTTAATTCACTTTGTAAACATAAAACTTACTTTTACAAATTTCAGGAACACCTAGAATAGGAAAATTTCAGAAGTAATATAAATGATTATGTTACTCCATTATGGTTTGACGTGATAGCAATCAGATATTTAAAATTAAGTAAAAATATATTTTATGACATATAATAAAATAGTTTGTTATATATTACCGTTAGAATTACGAAAGTGGATAAAAACAAATAAACATATAACTATTATGTTGCTTTTGAAATAATTCATGTTGACTTTTAGTTTTTATTATAAAACAATTTAAAATAATATACTTATGACTCGTAAACACAAATTATTGAAATTCTTGAAATCTTTGGGTACCTAACATAAGAAATTAGTGTACGTGTTCTTACAATATGAGTAGTCTGTAATATGTTTATGGTGGGCAACATATTTTTTCTTGAACAACTGATAATATACAGTTAATTAAACACAGAAAAAGAGTTACCACGAAAAAAAAATAATATTGCGATCGTCCAAAATATGTATTTAAAATTGAGATTAAGTAAAAAGTACCAGCCTGATTCTTAGAAAATCGAAAATAAAATACATATAAAAAAAATTTAAATTTTTCTAAACTGTTATTGTGTTTGAAAATTTTTTATCAATTTTGTATATTTTAATTTCATATTATGAAATCGTCATACTTATTCTTAGTTGTCAATTATCAATAATTATAAATCCATCCAATCGTCGTCTGTTTTATCCTTTGGTTTCCGTAATTGTCACTTGTACTATAGTACGTTGAAGGTGTATGACTACTTTGTGGAATAAAGATGAATAGAATCGATGATAGCGAAAAGGCTGAAAAACCTACATATAGACGGATTACTCTTTTGAGAAGACCAACAGTCAAAACGAAACTGCAATCCGTCATCATTTTATTATTTTTTTGCTTTACTCGTACGCGTAGAAACGCAGTGTCACATGATTATTTCAACCAGTCAATTGTTATTTTTTCACTTTACGAAGCATTTAATATTTTTAGTATTTAGATTTTAGTTTAATGGGTTCCGGTTTCGGTTCCATAAAATAATAATAAAAAAAAAAAAAAAGGTTTCCAATAAGGGTTCTAAAATTTCTTTGGAAACCTGTTGTGGAACCGGTTTTTAAGTTTCATAATCAGTCCATGATTTTATAATTGCTAAAGAACCCTCTTTAGTCCTACGAAATATTAAATATTAAATTACCTAGTATTAATATTTAAGAAAAATCGAACATGTATCGATTTATACTTAATAACAAGATATAAATGCTAAAGTATGAATAAATAATATGTAAATGATGGTTGCCACACGCTTTCTGGAAACTTGGAAAAGTCAGGGAATTTAAACTTAATTCTAGAAATTTCATGTAAAATGTATATTTTATTTTGTACCATATTAACTGTTGTTTTCTAGAATAAGTTATTAATTCTATAGGTAATTATTTACGTATTAATTTTTTCAATATTTTTATTGATACAACTGATTAATGAATAATATAAACGATAAATAGTAATACGAACACTATCCTTAAAGAGAAAGTAAAAAATTAATATACAATAAAAGATTAAATACATTATCACCATAGTAATTCAATTAGTCCTATTTATGAGTGTTTTGCGCATATTTCAATGCCAACAAAACGCAAAGGAGCTAATTTCAGCCGTAATACAAGTAGATCTAGAAGCATGCGAAATACAAGAGCCTAAAGAACTGAAGAACAAATCCAGCAACAAAATACTGATGCGCGTGTGAGCATGGCGCGATTACGTCAAGAACAAACAGAAGATACACGAGCTGAACGCAATTAAGTAATAAGATTAGAACGACGACAATCACGCCGTTTCACAGTAAATAGACGCAGAACAAATGACCAACAACGCCAACAGGTACATCGAGCATTTATATCTGATTCATTCCTGCGTCTAGCATTCCAGTATGAGCCCGATATTGAATATTATACTCACTATAAATTCCCTAGAAATAATTTATATGGCAAAACAACGTTTATCGGGTCAGCTAGTATATATATATATGTCATTATTAAATTAAAACAATATTGTTCATTGTGTGTTTATTAAATTATTAATTTATTTCAAGACAAAATAATAAACATAAGAACTTACAGTTAAGCGCAACAGTGATAATGTAAAAAAGAATATATATATATTTAGTCCATAATATTATTTATATTTTTTTATTTAAAAAATGGTATCAAACAAACATTGAAATATAATATTTTTTTCTTAAATAATGGGCATAGAGATTGTAAATGGACAGTATTTTAAATTAATTTGACATTACATTATTATAAATTTATGAAATGAAACGAAGGTTGAAAGAATTCCATTTATAAATTTATGTAATCTTGGAAGTGTTTATGTCTTATTTTTAATTTTATACAAGGAGTTCTATCCTAAATACTAACTTCCATTTATTTCATAACTACTTTTACTCTTAAATATTTCTAGCAACATGAAATTTTCCATCAGTCCATTTACAATTTTCTTTATATAAAATGTGGTTAATCGACATAAAATGATTACATGTAATCAAATTATCGGCATTAAATGTTAACCATAAATTACAGTGTAAAAATCTAAATTATCGTACATCAATATTTTTATTTTTTAAAACGCTGTATTCTGTCGATTCAAATTATCTTCTCAGTTTCAAAATTTGATATCGCGTATTGTTAACTTACACCACAGATGTGTACCGAAAAGTCTTCTCGTACCTAAAAACGAATTATTCATACAATTAATAATATGATAATTATAAAACAATGTTCTTCTTGTGTTATTCTTTCTTTTATAAGGTGGTAGAATGTTTAAAATCTGGAATTTGAATGTGAAAGATTTGCTTACAACCGTATATACTAAAAGCTGACTGTAAGTTACGTCCCAATGTACCTTTTTGGTGTAAATTGCATCTCAGATAGTTTTTGGGGTTACGTAAATTATTGCCCAGATATTGTTTGGATATATGTAAATTGCGTCCCGTGACTTTTCTAGATGTATGTAAATTGCGTCCAGCGAAAGAATAAATTATTATTTATGGCATTCATGTAGACGCATATAACAGAAGTCCAAAAAATTGTATTTAAATCATGTTTAAAACTTCAGTGCCTTCGCTTTGCACTAATATGACATTGAGTGTGACTTTGCTCCACAACTCTTTTGGTTTCGCTCACTTCGCCATATTCCTCTCGCTTGTTTCGCAAGCTCGTGTCGCGTTAGATTTAAATCGATATCAACCCCCGACTTTCTGTGCGACATGGGGACATTTCGGTTTGATAATCAGTAGTAAGTTGTTGAATAATCAAAGACATAGTATAGCTATTATATTTCACCACGTCATGCCGATATAAACAATAATAACACACGGGCGACGGGCCGCAACTTACGTATGTTCCTGAGAAACACGAACCGCAACTGTACCACCATAGATTTTATCGTACCTTTTTTTGGGACGCAACTTACCAGCACCGACACTAAATATTAAATAGTAGAAAAATGAAATATGTATTTTATCTGATGGAATAGAAGCGATTTTGTTGAACATTGCACGGCTGGATATTGTACATAAGTTATAAATAGGGCTAGGATTTATATGCATTTGCATGTTTTTTTCCTTAAGTCCAAATTAATTGGTTGTCAGATTTGTCCACGATTTGGGTCATTCTCGTTGAAATAGAACCAATTTTTTTTTGCATATTTTTGC
>JAIPRM010009883.1:0-14282 GCA_025469315.1 Stegophylla sp. TES_Ste_2020 | reverse complement strand
GTCTGTATTTTCTTCAATTTTTTTTCAATCAAACCCTTGTAAATGTTTAATTATTCGTCCGTAAGAAATCTTATTGCACTAAAATATTCGCAATGAAATTTTCTATCTATCCACCAAATTTCATAATAATCGGTTTGGCCAATTTTCTTATATGTACGTTAAAGTGCGTAATTTTAAGTAAAACTAACGAATTCAGTCAAAATTCTAACTTCAAACGGGTATAAAAAAATTAAGTTGACTAACGATTTTTGAAATTTTTTCAGATCAATTAAACATATATGTCAGTGAGATCATATTAAATTTTCAAGTCTTAATATCAAAAGTCAAAAATTTTATTGCATGAAAACTAACAAAAAATGAGAAATTCCCGAAATTTTAAAAATCCCGTACTAAACTTAAAATTGATCAAATCTTGTTGAAATTTTTATGAAATGTTCTCGTAACTATTTTTAATAGTTGATGAAAATTTCAAGTCTCTAGTTGCATGATTTTAGAAGTTATGTTAAAAAGTAATTTTCAGTTTTACGGAAATTTCGGTAATTGCGTATTTTGCCGTTTTTCGTCAATTTTTCGACAGTTTTTCCCTGTTTTTGGAAAAAGTATTGAGAAATCGGAAAAAGCACCATCTGGGTGTGATTCCGGGTCTATAGTGATACTGATCGAAACTTTCGGACAAGTATTTCTATACGAAAAAGTGTTTACAGAAAGAGAGAAAAAAAAAATAAACATCATTGTAAAATCATATGCTTCTTCACTTCGTTCAGAATCTAAAAAACATTATTCAAAATATATTTCAATGTTTAACACTCACGTGCTTTCCACCCAATGAAGTTTAGTTTTCCTCCACAGGTTGAAAAACGCTGGATTAGAGTAGTACTGCATCGAAAGCCAGTAGAGGTCAGGGCGGGGATAGATTTTAAATCCGTTTCACAACCCCTCGAAAATAATTTTGACGGATTTAATATATTTGTATATAAGTATATTATTTAGCATTACTTATGGAGACCTCCTGTGAAGGAAATTAACTCATACTTTGAAATTGAAGTTATATTATTTGTGAAAAAAAAAAAAAAAATGAATAACAGATAAAATCGAAATTTATCCTCGCTATTATTTTTAATTGAATTGACTCGATCATTTTTATTTTGCTGTTTTTAAAATCAAGTGCCCCCCTCCTATTTTTAAATGTTCCAATTACCATCGTTATAAATTTTAATTTGGGTACTGCTCGCGGTGACACACTCTAGAGATTTTGAAATAGCAAAAGGTTTTCTAAAAAAAAAAAAAAAAAAACGTTTTAGTAAAAAAATGTGTGTTGATACTGAAGTTATGTTGTTTGAAATATATTATATTATACAAATAAAAAATGACGTCTGTATATATCGTTAGGGGAGCGAACGAATACGTGAGTTTTTTTTCACAGCATCGTGGCGGATCCGCACTATGGCTCAGAATAATGGGGGGGGAGGGGTGAAAGGGGCCATCGTTACGCGTTGTTTGTGTCGATCGGTAGAGGCATTTTTCCGTCATCGGCATGGTGCAGTAATGCGATTTTGATTGGGTCGGTGGCGGATCGATGGTGCGACGACGCGCGCACGTCAATTTGCAAAGGCCTCTGGTAACCGAAAGTCATCGTCGGTGGCGTATGTTTTGCCAGAGACGAGGACGCGGAAGTATGAGCAGCAGCAGCAGCAGATGAGGAAACAGACGGGAAATAGAAGGCAATAAAAATAAATAAAAATAAAATAAATCCCTTCGCGTTATACCGCGTGCACAAAAACACGAATTTCGCCGTAGGTGCCCCGTCCCTCCCCACACACGACCCTCTTAGACCTCCCCCCCTCCCGTCGGTATGATCAGTGACGAATCGAAAGCCGCGCAGCATCACGCTCTCGTTCTCTCACTCTCTCTCTCTCTCTCTGTCTCGCCTTCAAAGGACCATTTACCACGTGCACTTTTACTTGGTGACGGGTAATTTTTAAGTCATACCCTCTGACCACAAGACCCCCTCCCCCCCCCGGGACGTATTATCGGGGTTTTGTCATAGATAATAAAGAATGGATAGGACGTTCCTAGTATGCTTTAAGGCGCTGCGGTCCAAGAGAGGCAGTTATATCTCTGTCTCGTAAAGGTGCCTTATACCATATTGGTCACGCGACGGTGACTTGGTAGGTTAATTATTTTTTATCATGTGATAATGTTTTATTATTGCTTGTATAATGATAACTACTTACGATGATCGCGAATCGATTCGAAATTCAAATATTTTATTTTTTCTCCCAAGTCGTACACTTACGTATTTGTTGTGTTATATCATGCAAAGCGCACGACTCAAGTCAGTTTTTTAAAATAAAGGGCATAATAGAAATAAAAATATATTATCATGGAATAATATAAAAAATTGTCATGGAACAAGAAAAAAAAGCACCTTATGTAAATTTTACGGAACGTGGGACAAGGAACTATGGCCTATCCATTCTTTATTATCTATGGGTTTTGTGCAAATCACAGGGTTTATACGCGATCAATAATTAATGAGATTCGTTTTCGAGCATTATAATATTCGAATTGAGTTTGCAAATATTTGAGTTCCTATACTAAATAATGATACTATAAAATGTTCCAACCCGATTAAACAATGATTTTGCTTCCTTTTCAATGTGTACTTTACAATGTACCCGTGTATACTATTCTTTACCCTTCTAAGACATATCTCTTATCTCGTATTCTCGCATGCAGGTCTACAGGCACGAATCAAAATGACATAGGTGCACACACTTGGGGAGGCATTTCTAAAGAGAATCACTATGATGTATTTAAAATTTTTAAGAACAAAATATTATGTAAATCTATCAAACTTGTCATTTGGTGTTGGTAATTCATCTATTAAAAGATAAAATCTTAATGGAAAAAAGTAATTTCATTAAAATATATATATTATATAGTTAAATTTTATAAAGTTTGCATTTTTTTTTTTAGTTTTTCTATAAACAATATAAGAAACGCATGTTTAAAAATTTCCGAAAATGTTATAATTTGTAATATACAAATAATAATTTACAATTTTTATTGCGCGGAAATTTTGCAATGCATTCAAAATAATAATCATTCTAAAACTTCACATTTTGACTATTTATGTATTCGAATAAAACACTTCAACAAATACCAATCTAATCTAATGATTAATAATAAAAAGTATTTTCGTGCGGTAGAAATAGAAAGTTTATTGTTTTCACCCGTGAAATATTAGTGATTTTTTTAGTTATGTGATCTGGTACAAAACACAACGTCACTAATTGCAGGTGTAACGCTGGGAAGGGTCTTGCTCTAGTGATAATATTTCACTGACTTGCTAAAATAATCACTGTGTCCTTCAAAAATGCCATAGAAAATATCGAATCAAACGGCATTTGATTAAACGGAAACGTATAGAAATAAAATGTTAAGATTCTATAATTATTACATTTCTTTGTGATATATTTTATAATGAGTAATAACAATTTCAAAATTAAGTTCACAAAATATAGTATCACATGTTAGTTTTTTTTTTTTTTTTTTTCTTTAAATAAAAACTAAATTCAAGTACAACAAAACGGTGAAAATGTATACTCCCCCAGTACGGTGTTATCGAGAGGCTATTAATCGCGGAATATAACCGTTGCACGGAGATCTGCGACTGGCAGTGGCGGCCACAAGAAATACTGGGCGATGGCGGCGGGTTGACCTCACACAATTACTCATTTTTTATCAGATCTATGCTGTTGATTTATATCGTGTGTTTACGAAAAATTTAATTGAATCGTAATAAATTATTTTTATCGACTATGGGGCATTTCACGCAGTGTAAGACAAACGTGTGTTCGTGCGTGTGTAACAATACAAATGGGTTGACTGCCCCAATATCTACGACCCCTATGCAGCAGCAATGTGGTGGTGGTGGTGGTGGTGTGTAAGCGTGTCGATGATTTATATCAAAGAAATAGTAATTGCTATTTTGGGCGAATTTATAAGCAATTTATAGTAATATAATGGAGATATTATTATGTATTATTAAATGTAATTTTACAGTAATACAATTAATAACTATAAATGTATATAAAAATACAGGGTGATTTTTTTAAACGCGTTCACCCTATTTTGGCCGTAAAAATGCAAAAATTTGGATTTATTTTTCAAATGGCAACTCCATGAGTTATTTTTCTTTGAATTTCCATGAACTGAAATCAAAATTTAAAAGAGCGGTTTTTGAATTATTCAAATTTAAATATTAAGGAAGATTAGTAGTTACCTACGTGTTACGTAATTATTATCAATGTATAATTTTACCAGCTATAACACCTAATTAATTCACAATATTGTAAAATATAAAATACACATTTGAATTTTCATTTCAATACATCGAAATTCCTAGGTAAAATTACGCAAATAAAATTCCATGGTTAAAATAGAAGGGTGCCATTTGAAAAGAAAACGTTTGTATGTCCACAGGATCCTTAAGGTGACATTAAAAAAATGTGTTATGGAAAACATAATTTTTATAGTAATTTGAATATTCCGAAAAAAATCCAAAACTTTGCGAAAAAAGGTGGGTGGGTACACTTAAAAAAATCCCCCTGCATCTATTTACATTTTATTATTATAAACCAATAAAATAAAAAGTAAATAAAAACAAACTTAACTTGTTTTTTTTTATTTTAAAAGTTTTCCCTCCACAAATAACTACGATCTCAAAAATATGTAAATAATTTTGTAAAATGCAATATTAGGGGGTCTACGAAAAAAACAGAAAAAAATAACAAGTGGCCTACGAGGAAAAAAAGTTTGGGAACCTCTGATCTAAATACTTCAGGATATGTATCCGCGTTCGCATCTAATCTACTTAGATTTTAATATCCACAAACGCTGTCTGTCCATGATGTGTGTAATAAATAATGTAATTTAAGATTAAAAACGTTTATTATTATTATCACCAACGATAAGAAGGGTATTTCAAGATGAACATTGTAATATTGAAATAAACAATAATATTCTCATATAAAGTATAGCATAGGCGGCACTTGGCGTTAATTTCAGGGTGGGTAAACATTAAAAATAAATATAGTGAATCTCTCAAATTTAAATTTTACCCTTTGTTAAATTTTTTATATTTCACTTTGGGAAATTCTTTTTAGACACATCAGATCAAATGAAAAAAAAAAAAATAATAATAACTTAAATATTAAAAAATATAACTATACAGTAATATGTTTTATAGTAAAGATTAATAAAAAAAAGATAAATAAAAAAAAAAACACACACGCACACTTGAATTATTTCAAGTCTAAATAAAAACATTTTCTATAATAAATAATTTAATAACAAAATAGAGTACAACTACAATAACCAAACGATGCAATTACTTATAAAAAACTGATAAAATATTTTTTATTTTAATATACCTATAGGCCCAAAAATGTATAACTATCTATACAGTATACTAATACGTAATGTGCTTCCATTACACTTTAAACACAGTGATTCTTTTAAGATTTTAAAGAAAACAATTTCAATTTGGCTGTTAAAAGAGATAAATATAAAAATTCTAAAGCAAAAATTTATCAAATAACAATTATAATATATACTTTATGTTTGTATATAAATATCATATTTTAAAATTTTAGTGATTAATTTTCAATAATATTTAGATTTAAAAAAAAAAAAAATACTTACTGAAATATAAATTATGTTTAATAATCGGAATTACATTTTGATAATAGTAAGATAAAATATTACAAATATTTATTTATAATTGAAATAATGAAATAACGGGTTTTGTAGTAAATTGTTTTAAGGGGGGCAAAAGTATATCTTTGCCCTCTCTATTAACTTTTTTTGGGGGTGCAACTGCCCCATCGTGCAACCCTCAGTTGCCGCCTATGAAGTATAGACTAGAATTTCTTACTTTATTATAAATCATTCTTACTCGTTGTTATAAATTCATATTATAATATTATACTGAAAAAAACGATCCCACCGATATCCGGAAAAATTTCAATAAAAAATAAATTAACCAATCGTTTGCATAATATACGATACTCAAGAGTAATACGGAGTTCTCGGTATTCGTGGTGAAGCCTTCCGTGAAATGGACGTCTGAAACTGGAAAAAAAAAATAAAATACCGTTTTCTCTTCGTTCTCCATGTCATAGTATTATTATTATTATTATTACTGGAATATATAATATTGGCGAGCGAAATTATTATGAAAAACGGTTTTCCCAGGGACGTTACACTGAAATAAATACGTCCGGGACGTTTATTCGATTGTTCGGGATGTGCAGGAGACTCGGGTATTGGCAAGCGAGAATTTTCAAATTGAATAATGTCGAATTACAATAACGTTAAAACGAGATAGTACTTCACGCGAACCCTTCGGCTAATAACGGTTCTCTTACCTGTGCATTATCATCATCCCATGCGTATTACGATATGTACCCATGGTAATAATATTCGATCGTATGTTTTAAATATTTTTCTGACGACTCGCCTTTATTTTTTCGCTCGGCAGGTGTTGTAGTGCTAATAAAAAGTGCTGGTTTTTTTCCTTTTTTTTTCCGAATAGAAAATAGCCGAAAAGCGTATTTCCAGTTTTATATGCATTTGAATAATGTTCTAAACTTTTAAAATTGCATTCGAAATAGGGTGTACGGAGCATGTAACTGGCATTCGAATGAGACTCTGTGTAGTTCGGTCGTGTGTGTGTGTGTGTGTGTGTGTGTGGGACGGAAGAGGACAGGGGGGGAGGGGAGAAAAGAAAGTTTTGGGATATAAAAATATTTGAATAGATAGCCGTACATCGAGGGAGAGTGGTAGGGGGGGGGAGGCGACCCGTTACGGATGACTTTTATATACATATTATTATTATAATAATGGCGGGCGGCAATATTATATATATATGGCACGTATACAATAATATACTCGTAATGCTCTTAGGTGTCGTTTAAAAACAGATTAACGCGGGGACGAGTTTAATGTAGCCGTTTTTGTTTATAAATATTAAACGCTACGGTGCAGATTAATTCGGCACAAACTACTTCTGTCTACCTGGGGGCAGTACCCCATAATATAATACATATATTTATGTACGAGTACAGAATACACACACACACACACACACACACACACATACAAATATACACTGTATTAGGTCCTATGGTATTCGCGGTCACAAAAATACGTCAACAACTTTTTGGCGCGAAAACCAGAGCCGTTACACTATAATATGTGTATGTGTATGTGTTGTGAATAGGTGTGTGTGTGCCCCAAGGGACGACTACGAGTTGGTTGGTTCCCTTTTGTCGAATTGGTTCCCGCAAAATATCATGGTAATAAAATCATGTTAAATTAAATTTTCAAATTATTATGATATTATATTCAACCATCAACAATTTCCTATTCATTTAAGAAATATTTTAATAATAAAAAATAATATTTCCCAATTTATGACTATCAGCAGATTCTGTGCGTACTCTGGCACTCGCCGCTTCGCTCCGCTCCGTCTATATACACACCCCTAGACTTGTTGTGCAACGTGGAGAATGTTATTTTGGTAATGAAACGCCAAAATTTTTACAAGCCCAACGTTCAATATAGTTCCCGATAGTTCTTTTTGGAATCTGTATTTGATTCAATTTTATTCGGGAACCCCCCCAATTCCGCGTTTCCCCTCCCAAGCTGCTGTACCTCCCCGAGTATAAGCTCTATACGCGCGTGAGTATTATTATATCCGTATATATAACACGCGTGTAATGTGGGTACAACGGATGAGGAGGTGGTGAAAGAAAGGGAAGGGGAGGCAGAGAGAGATGGAGAAACAACTGAAAAGTATAAATCGTCTGTGTCGCGGCGCGGCACTAGGAAATTCCACAGGCAGTGGTGATATGGCGTAGGCGGTTGAGGGGGGAGGGGGACTAAACGATCATAAATTGGCGAAACTCTCGTCGGTAAAACATACAAAGTATAACCGGGTGTGTGTAATAGACCGTTCGCTTGTATTTCTTTCTGCACGCGCGCCGCGCCGCTCGCCAATAACGCACTAGAAACAAAATTAATAAATTTCTACGATATTATTATTATTATTATTATTATTATTATTATTGTCGTCGATCCGATTTATGTATTATTATATATAACCTATACTAACTCTGTGTACGGCGCGGCGTGCCGTGGTGTATTACGTTTCCGGTAAATTATTAGCGGACACACCTCCCCCCCCAAATTCGAGACCCCGGACAGCGTCTTACCCCCTCGGCCCCCGCGTGTTGTTGTTGTTGGTCTTAACACGCGAACTTCTGCGGTAATAATTCACCGTGACAATCGGTCGGAGGGGCCACCGTGGAACGGTGACCGTGATCGAATGTATCGGCGGCGGCAGTGGTTAAAGTGAGGGGGGACGCGGAGTCCTCCTTCTTATTTGGAATACAATCAAGCATCCCCTCAAATTTAAGTCAAATCCCGAAATTCCGGGGGGACGCTTTAATTTTAATCACCAAACAGTGTGGAAATCGTTAATATTAGAAATTTATTTGAATAGTAAAAATTTCATAATTATTACAAAAAAGTAGTAGTAATGTTTAGACAAGAAAACCGAACATGATACTCTTGATGGGTTTGTAAAATTTTAAAGAAACAGTGAATCATTCCTTCAATAAGACGATTCTGAACGAAAGAAGAAGTTAATAATATAAAGAGTAATAATAGTCGTCATTTCCAACACTTCCACCAAGATTATCTGACCTGAAGAGCGAAAATTATCGGTAGTGCGATGACGTATGTCTGGATTTCTTGTCTATACTTTACTTTACTTTTTGCAGTTATAGTTTTGGATTTTGTTATTACCGATGAGAAATATGCTTTGTAAGCTGATGAATATTATTTTCCAGGGTATAGTAAAATATTCAAACAATGATAAATTATTGTTTTTTTTTATTTGATTACAATTATGTTATGCTTGTTTTTGAGTTATTTTATCGTTTTTACAAATATGGCAGTTCTTTTTAAGTATGACTTTACTTTTAATATTAATTTATTTAATCCAAAAAATTAACATGACAATAGGTTAAGGGGGACTAATAGGGGACATAGTCCAAGTAAGTATATTTGCAATTTGCTTATGTCGTATACGGCGTTATTGAAATGTTTGCGCGATATTTTGTCGTACGAGCACTACTTCGGATTGTCTTTATGTTTGTCTTTCTTCCGCTTTGTCTTCTTTCTCACCCACACTCCGCCCTAGAAAAAAAATTCATACATCCATTTAGATATCAGTTACCAATCAAGTGTGTGTTTTAAAACCACC
This sequence comes from Stegophylla sp. TES_Ste_2020, assembly GCA_025469315.1. Lineage (NCBI taxonomy): Eukaryota > Metazoa > Arthropoda > Insecta > Hemiptera > Aphididae > Stegophylla > Stegophylla sp. TES_Ste_2020. Next base: position 4,945 of record JAIPRM010009883.1, on the reverse strand, counting down.
AAATCAAGTTCAATTATTGACAGACTGTTTTAACATACATTATATTATGTAGGGCCCAGAAGTTCATGCCTTTGCATGTTTTTACTCCGAGTGCATTGAAAAGTTGCTGGACGAGCTGCAAATTTGAATCGCAATCTAACGAGTTCAAAAATGAAATTTTGATTTGCATATTTTCAGGTTTTTCATATAAATATGCATATTTTAAAATTAAATTGCATTTTACTTGTGATATTTATTATTATTATTATTAATATTTCTTGAAAATGTCTAACTTTGAATATATTTCAAAATACATTTGTTCAAAAATTTGTCTTAAAAACGTCACAAATATAAAATAAAAAAACCTATTTAAAATTATATTATTAACTACTGTAATAATTATATATATATATATATATATTTATAATATCCTGATAAGTGATTAGCTGGTTATATACTTCTAGCCAAAAACGAATATAACTTAATGTTTTTTTTAAAAAAATAATATGCATATTTTAGTGATTTTAAGCACATATTTGCATGCATATTTTGATAGTTTTTAGTGCATGAACTTCCGGGCCCTAATTATATATATATATATCAAAGTATGAGTTCAAAGACTTAGCTAAAAACTAATATCACAATTTTAGAGTTTTTTTTTTTTTTTTATATACTTATAATGTCTTATACTTGGCGTTTTTCTTTTTTACACAGTGTTTTGTTGGGATTTAATTATAAGTGTTAAAACATAGTAATAATTAAAGCAAGCACAACATTCAGCAAATCTATGACTTTGGTAAGGAATAATTTTGATTTTGTTAATTCGTCTCTTCCCCTTTCTGTTATGTCTGCTCTGCTGAACCAACATAGTTTACCTCCCCCTCATGGCCAAACATATAAAATACCGTGTTTAGGCTAATTGATTTACATTATGCGAACACATTATTGTTATGATACGTCAAAGTCATCGCGTAACTCCTCGAAATAGTTGTTTTCGATATAGTTTTTAAGCAATATCCGAAATCAATAATGAACGCGAGTGTTTTAAGTCCGTAAACGTCATAATATGACTTATGTGTAGTATCGAACTATTCAAATTTCGAGGCGGTATTAACCTCGCGAAGTGTCATGCATTTATGGTCTTTTGAATAAGAAATAATTCTGTGACTTACAGTGCGCGTCAGGTTTGGAAACTGCTCATTTGTATAAAACAACAACCTGACAAGCCCGAACTTGATTAAACTACAACCATCCGTGTAAATATCATATACCATTCCGTCCGAAGATTCAACACACTTCTCGAATTTCCTCTCCCGAGATCCTTTCATCAATCACGTGTAAAACTGTTTGTAGAACACACCACCATCTAGATGCCCGCCCACACGCTCCCTTTAACCCGTTTTACTATGTATGACGCGCAAATGCAATCTCATTCGAATTCCCTTTTGATACTAACATCAGACAAAAATATCGCTACGCGTATCTCCGAACATATTATTATAATCTACCCCCTCCCCCCCCCATAGGCGTGGCCACGGGGTGTTCAGAGTATGCATTTGCACACCCTGCGAGTTCTACCTAAATATGATTTTTATGGATTAATTGAAATTACAACTGTAATTTTGTATGCGAATACCAGTATAATCATAATAACGATTATTTACGGGTAAGGAAACATATCTGAAATCTAATGATAAAATTTGTTTTTACTAAATTTAAAGTTAAATGTTTAATGAGGTCTGAGGATTGAAAAATATAATATAAAATATCCATATTGTCATACAACTATTTAAACAAAATACATAAAAAAAAAAAAAAAAATGATTGTTAAGCAATTGAGATTTTTTTCAAGGCTATTAAACTTATTACTTAATAAACTTGTATTAAATTTTTAATTATGTTATCAAGAACACAAAATTGTATAAGGAAAAAATATTTACAAAATACGAGTCATTTTTGAAGTTCAATATTTATCCTAAAAGAGGTCGTATTATTTTCAGTATGTATTACATTGTTATTATTGTTGATATTAGGAGGAAATTTCAAGTTTCTATTACTAGTTTTGGAGTTAAAACTAAATTACAAAAATCGATACCACGAAAATCTGATTTATAGCATATTATACAATTTTTACTTAAATTTGAAAAAGTTTTCCCTTATTTTTGAAAAAAATATTGAGAATTAAGAAATAATTATCTCTACATAGTACTATTTTAAACCTAATTTTGATATATTAGGTTGCCGGGCAAATCTTTTGGATTAGTTTTTCTACTAGATACTAATTTTACTGCTTAAAATTAAATAACATTGTAAAAAACTATCTATTTCGCTTCAATCAGAAAATGAAACATATTTTTTTTATTTATAACTTATTTTATTCGCAGTTAAGGTTTAGGGAATACAATTTTGGGGAGATGGGTGCAAAAATATTGTACTTGCACCCCCCGCCAAAAATGTCTGGCCACGCCTATGGCCCCCATAACAATATTATTAACGATCATCAAACGTTTTTGATACTGCTTAATTAACACTTACGTAGATTTACGTTTTGAATAACATAACAAAAACACGCGTACAAACAAAATCAATAACAAACGATAATAAAAATTTTGTACAACAATGAATTAGTAACATAAAAAAATATACCGTGCACGCGTTTGGTAGATAAGTATGACATAATTTGGAAATTAATATTGTATTCTGAACGTATTTTAGGACATACATCAAAAAATTAAAAATTCATATTTTAATAATATTTTAATTAACGAAACGAGTTATTTCGTAAGGAAATAATTTTCGATTACTATGCAATAAGTATTATTATTATTCTATAAAGTCAGAATTTCTATGAAACTAACCGTTTTTACGTAAAATAATGATTTTCTTTCAGTCAAAACGTTAAAACTTTAAATTTTAAAATAATATTTCGATAAAACCATATTAATATGGTGAGAGATTTTTTTTTTTAACACTTTTTTTTCTCATCAAAATTATTTTTGATCAGAAAACACGCCTACCAAGTCGCTCTCGAAAAACGAAGAATATACTCATGGTACAAATTATTTTCGGTTTTTCGATTTTGTTTTGTTAATGAACTGATATATATGATTGGGATATACATGAAATAATACAGTATGTTTTTTAAATTTCAATATTTAAAAAAGCCGGACATATTTCGCATCACGAATATTCTTCGCTCCTCGGGTCAGATACTCTTGGTGGGTGTGTAGAATTAAAAAAAAATAAACATTAATAAATCATTTCTTTAGTAAGACGATTTTGAACGAAGGAAGTTAATAATATAAAGAACAATAATAATAGTCATTATTTCCAACACACTCACCTAGAGTATCTGACCCGAAGACCGAAGGCCTAGGCCGTTTGCCCGATTTGAATATTTTCCTGTGACATATATTGTATTTCATGTGTTTGTGTATGTGTGTACGTGTGTGTGCGCTGAAAAAAGTTTTTTACAGTTGAATACCACAAAGAGAGCCAAGCGCAAAAAGTTGTTCCAAGATGTATATCACTGGGCACTGTAGTTGTAATCTTAAGTTTAATCTGAACGTTTTATTACGGCAAAAATCTGCATAATGAAAGAATAACAGTAAACATTAATAATACATTTATTTAAATGAACTAATTCCGCTAAAATAAAAACAGAAATATGATTTACTCGTTATTTTGGACTAGAATTATTAACTTTGACGTCAAAATAAAAAAAATATTTAAGATATAATTGTATAGAAACACGGCATTTTAACTGTAACAACTATAAAAATTATTAATAACACACATTTTTATTTTTACACATAAAGTACATTCACACATTCAGCTATTTTCTTTTAACAGTCCGTTTTATGTAATATTTTAAACTGATTTCTTTTTTCTCATTCAATATAATTTTTTTTTTATTGTTAAAAGACCCTCTGTAGCATTAGCCATTGAATGCGTTTTTAGTGAATTTTTATATATTTTACATTTAAAATTTTTCAGTATTATATATTATTATTATTATTATTATTGTTTGTACTTTGTTAAAACTGGTCGTATTACAAACCCTTTTTTAATGCTCACGGCTTTCTATAGCTGTTCTTACTATACATATTTATTTTGTTTATTCATATTATTAAATATATATTTATTTTTGAATAATTAGTACTCTAATATACTAAACGCATTATAAAAAGCCGGATAATTAAACATTATTTTACAATTTTAACAATGTCAACAAACCATGTTATTTATCTGTTGCCTTCTGTTAGTCATCATAAATGAATAACGTATTACTTTTAGAAGAGCCAATCGCATTATAATATGCGCACCGAAAAGCATATATTATTATTATCGTGAAATCACATCAGCAAATATTTGTAACGCAATTAAAATCATTAAGTTTTCTGAAATACACTTTAATATTCGTCTTTTTCGCATAAACAACACACGTCGGTGAAAATGTTTTATCGTTCGTTATATTATAATTTGTGTCGGCGGGTCACACGTGGTGGTCGTGAACGTTCTAGAACCTAAGTAATAAAAAAAGCCGGACATACTTCGCACGATGGGTGTACTTCGCACGACGGGTGGTATTCTCTTGACGGGCGTATTACATTTTAAAGAAACGATAAATCATTTCTTCAGTAAAACGATTCTGCACGAAGGAAGTTAATGATATAAGAAAAAAAAGCGGGACATACTTCGCACGATGGGTGTTCTTCGCACGACGGGTGGGATTCTTTGACGGGTGTAGTGAATTTTAAAGAAACGATAAATCATTTCTTCAATAAGACGATTCTGAACGAGGGAGTTAATAATATAAAGAAGAATGTTAATGACATAAATATAAAATAGTAGGTTAGATACTGTTATTAAATAGTGTAAACATATACATATAATAGTGTATACATACACAAGCGGTCTGTGTAATATGTGACTACTGATAAGGCGTTGTGGTTCTTAGAAATGT
>JAIPRM010009882.1:0-14282 GCA_025469315.1 Stegophylla sp. TES_Ste_2020 | reverse complement strand
CAAAAAATGACCTCTTTAAAGTACAATTTAGAGACAAATCCGGTTTCAAAAAGTTATTGATCGAAACTTTTGGACAAGTATTTCTATACGAAAAGTTGTACACAGAAAAAGAAAAAAAAAAAGAAAAAAAATAAACATCATTGTAAAAGCTTCTTCTTTTCGCTCAGAATCTAAAATCCTACTACACCTAATATTTACGTGTAGATGAGAATACGTCTTTTGGGAACTTTTTTTTTTTAGTTGTTCCTAAAACTGAAGTAAACATCTGTTAGTTAAAATATTCAATAAATACTTAGCCGGATCGAAGATTAAAAAGTTTTACTAGAAATGCAAAGATTTTTGATACATTTTCTTTAGGTGCATTTCTCCAAACATAAATAATGTAAAATCCAGTAATGTATGAAATTCTCTTTCGTGACTAAAACTTCGCGAATTGAAATCAGAAAATGCTGGCTTAATAGATACTAAATTATAATTTATTAGCATTTATTTCTTCGCATTCTTTAGTTTCACTTGCAGAATCACTTTCTTGTTTACTAAACAAGATTTTGAAATATCTAATATTATTTAAAAATTGATAAATATCAATTAGGTAGCTAATTTTTTAATATGGCCCAAAAACTCGAGAAAATTAAAATTATACCTTGTACTAGCATATTTAGTATCAGAATAATAAAAAATTTAACTTGTTAATGTTTTTAATGATAGTTGTTAATGTGCATTAACATTTAATCAAGATTACTAACTAATGAAGAAGATATTTAAAAAAACAATAAAAGATTGATTTAATTACTCACCAATGGAACTATTTAATGATATAATTTTTTTTAAATGTATAGACCAAAATATGAACAAAGAAAAATGAATTGTTTATAATATGAATACAAACCACTGTCAGAAATCAGCAATCATGTACATGAATATTTAATATCAGTCGTCGTGCGGTGTATTAACCTTTTATTTCATGATCATCGTGAAATGACAAATTTATTTTTTCCAATTGCTAATTGCTAAAATGTATTAATAATTTATACAATAATTACGAACAGAGCTCAGAAGTCAAATCGTTTGTAATATTATTCTCTTTGGTGAATCTCTAGAACATTTTCCGTAAGAAATAAATTTGTTTCGTACTTTCCTGAACTCACGTGCGAATTTTTTTTTCTATTTTTACATATTTGTCGTCTTCAGAGATTTTAGATTCTGAGTGGAATGAAGAAGCTATAGTGTTTTACAATGATGTTTCTTTTTTTCATTTTTTCTGTTAGCAATTTTTCGTATGAAAATGCTTGTCCAAAACTTTTGACCAGCAACAATTAAATAATCAAGAATATAATTCGCCTCTAGATGGTACTTTTAAAAAGTCATTTTTCAAAGTTCTCAATAATTTTCTTTTTCTCAAAAATTAGGGAAAACTACCCAAATTATTTTGACAAAAACGCATTTTTTTTAATCCAAACTTTATAAAAATTCAAATGTAGATAGAAAATAATATGTGTAATGTTTTACTACTGGAAAATTTTAAATATGTGAAAAAAAATTTCTTAGTTAACAGTGAAATATAAAACTGGCTAAGTAAAACCGAACAATAACTATATATATACACTATAAAGTTCCCCCCCCCCGAAAATGTTTGATCGCCCACCTGAAGCATAAAGTCTGAAATAAGCACTGCATATAATACACCCGTCAAAAGTATTCCACCCTAAGAGCGAACAATACCCATAATGCAAAGTATTCCTGGCGTTTCAGGTACATATCTTCACATGAAGAAGAAAGCAAATACTTTTAAAATTGTATAAAACTTATTTTACTTGCTCGTCATGAATTTCTAAAAATCAGAGTTTAAATAATTCGAAATTATAGTGTCTTTGCATCCGGCAACAGTGAAAAATGTTTCTTGTTTTCGCCGCATGCATATAGTGTAGTGAGCTCATTATAAATTATAAACACCATCCATATTTTTATTAATAAACACCAAACTTAACAATGCACTGATGACTGGACAGTATTTTTTAATCTTGTTATTCTATCCGTTTTGTGTTGATGTACAAGCAAATTAAAAAATTTCTATTTACAATTTTTTTTTTTTTTTTTTTTTTTGATAAATATTTAGTATCGATGGTAGTAAATTAACATATTTCTAGTACTATTTACCGTTTTGACATTTTAAGCGCATATATAAAAGAGCTAAACAAAGAAATATTTTACTGCTATTACGTATTTCCGAGCGCACATTTTGAACACTGCGACTTATATTTTTGTCCAATTATTATGAACGTTATAATATTCGTTGGCCCGCTGTGGTGGTACGTCGGCGTTAACCTGCTGCGGAGAGGCCAAGCGTGATAATTGACTGCGAGAAACTTTTCCCCGCGAAAAATTACTATAATTCGCATTTGAATAAATTTCAATAACAATGCGTAAAGTACAATGACGCGGCCGCCGCCGGTACACCGGTAATACTATACTATAACGGACGATAAGAATGTCGAATTATAACGTAACTTATTATTTCACGGACAGTTTGAGTTTTAAAAGAAAATATTTTGGTGATAATGACGTTCTGATAATATTATTTTGTTCTTTTCACTCGACTATTGTGCGGTCTTTCAATGAAAAAAAATACAAAAAATACTAAATAATGCTCGTAATCATTTTGAATGAAATATATTTTAGATTTTGAGCAAAACGGAATGGTTTTTTACATTGATGTTTATTTATTTATTTACATTCTTTTTTTTTTTTCCTGTAAACGCTTTTTCGTACTGATATACTTGTTCAAAAGTCTAGTGATCTAGTGAGAGTCCAGTGACTCTTTTTGAAACTGTATTTACCTCTATATATGGTACTTTAAAGAGGTCATTTTTCGAAGTTCTCAATTCTTTTTTTCGAAATTTATTAAGAAATACACAAAATTTGACTAAAAAGACGCAGAAACTATTTTTATTTTTATTTTTTTAATCCAAACTTAATGGAAATTTAAACATAGATAAACCTATATTAGCACAAGAAAATTTTGAAAATGTAAAAAAAAAATAATTGGAAACTTTTTTTCTAATTATTTTTTTTCCCCTTTTCCTATTTTTTGTAAAAAAAAAAGGAAAGGAAAGCAATGATAAGTAAAGTAATAGTAAAGATTTTATTTTGTAAGGTTTTAAGGAATAACATTTTAAATTCTTGGTAAAATTAGCTGAACATTTAACATAAACTCAACTTATGTGTATAATGAACTTTAAAAAATCTTGGAAATCGTAGTTCAACTCTTTTTTTTTTTATAATCGTTTAATGTTAGAAACTTGAAAAAACTTGTCATTTTAACGTAAAATAATATTCTTTTTTCATTAAAACCTCATAAAACATTCAATTATTAATTTGACAGATTTTTTTTTTTCAAAAGATTTCTCCTCACTCATTTTTCTACACGTGGTTATTTTAATGAACTTTGGCTCAATGAATACATTTTACAAGCGTTTAAATTTTAAAATTACTACTCAACTGATGGTTAACCCAAATAATGGCAATTTTATTTCTTTATTATTATCCAACTTATAATTTTTCTTTTTTTTTTTTGGACGGAAAATTGTATACTTATTAACTAATATATATTAACTCATATATAATTTATACATGAATATTATTAATTAAATAATATGAGACAGCTTATATTTTCTTTTATTTTAATTTTAAATAATTTATGGTAATTTTTAATCACAAAAGCTTTAAACTTCGAGACATGGCAAAAATTAATAATTTTCACAAATATTTAAATGAACACAGATTATTATTTTGTGAATACCTATTCCGAAAGTAATAATGCTTAAATCTTGAAAATGTCAACAAAATACCTTATCAAAGACGAATTTCGAATAGAATACGGAACAATTTATTAAACATACTTAATACAATACTGACAGTTATTGTTGTATATAATTTACCGAAGCACCGCTCAAAATCGTTTTATGAAAGAAATTATTTGTACTTTAATTAAAATTCAACGCTCCTACACTAAGGGAAGCGAAAAATATGGTGCCGAGTATGTCCCCCGCTTTTTTGTATAAATGATATATAGTTTTATAGTCATTTTATTGGAATATTTTCAAATTGTAGTATTAACTAAATAATTTTAACATTTTTTTAAATATTTTTTAGTCACCAAGTTCCGAGTTAGGTAATGAAAGTGCCCAATGAACTCTATGTGTATATAAACAAAGCGATTTGCATAAATATAAATATAATAATATTCTAAATCTCTTTTGATTTGAACATATAACATAATATCTCTTTTTAATTCCCGTCAACGTTTGGGGGGGAAGGGGGGGGAACAATTATTCAATTTCGAAACTTAAATTAACTCATCAAATATTAATTTTCAATAAACGTTGTTAGCGATATTGTAGAATATTAAACGCTTTTAATTTATGTACATTTTAACCATTTCAGCATGTATTAACAATTTCAGCTTTCTAAACAATATTTAAGACACCCCACTGTTTAATTATAAAGGTATCCGCTTGCACCCGACATAATGCATGAAACATGTAACAGATCATAATATGTGTTTTGATTCATACTTACGCGCACCGTTATTGACAGTATAAGGAGATTTCTATTGCCATAGAAATAATATTTTAGATTGAAATAGAACTATTTCAATTCACCGCTTAAAATAAATTGAAATAATCTAAAAAAAAACGTCGCTTGTAAGTAGTGTAATGTATATGAAATTAGATTTTTTTTTTTTTTGGTGTTATAGTTTTTTATTCCAAACGTTACCGTTTCGGTTTTATCGATTTTACTCGTGATTTGTGTTGTTGGAGGAAAAAAAGATTTCATTAAAATCGTGTAGAAGCCGCTGTTATTAGATTTATTATTGAATGAATATAGATTGACAATAAATTCTCTGTTACGTTTGTAACGTACAATAATCGTTTATTTAAAGTGAAATTAATTGAATCGTTTATTTCAGAAACCCCTCAAACGCCAAAAATAAAATTTTGCATGTGCAAATTCAAAAAAAAAAAAAATTTTCCCACTTCCTTAGAAAGTCATTTACCTCCTAAAATTACACTAATGTCTGAAAGAGTAAGTAGTCAAGTATTTTTGGTAATTTTCGGGAATTTAAAAAAAATTGTTTTAAATCCATGACACGGTTTTTATTGATTATCTCAAAAAGTGAAAAAGTGGATTTATGGAGTTTCTGAAACAAGCGATTCAATTTTTGTATACTGTTTTATAGTACTGCGGCGCACGATGTTATTATAATATTAAGATGTTAATTTTCGAATTATACGCGTTGCCGAATAATAATTTCTCATTAATAACTCGTTCGTCGTTACCTCAATAATAACGCGCGATGCATTGGTTTTTAATTAGTGCGCAACCGTGATGGGCGGTGGTGGTGGTGGTGGTGGTGGTGGTAATCTTTTGAATGATATTATTGTATTCGAAACACTTTGCGCTAAACAATTAAACCGAGAAAATCACACAAAAGTCGTTTCCGTTCAAAACCGTCTTATACAGAGTGTATAACTACTTCGCCCCCGAGGGGAAACTTTTGTAAACCGGGTATTGCGCTCTGTCAATAGCATGACTGTAAAATGTATTTATATTTGAGAATAAAAAAAAAAAAAAAAGACTTCACAGAGTATAAATAATGATTAATTAAAACGCGAATAACAATAAACAGAGACTTACTTGGCCTGAGAAAACGCAAACAACCGAGAGCGATACAACTGTGGAATTCAACTCGAATAAAGACGTCACGAGGAGAAAAATTATCAACGGACCTATTAAAAAATAAACTGCAAAAGGAGCGGTTAAACGTGAAATTCTAAGAACAACGGAATATTTCAAAGACACTTGGTGGTAGAGAGACGAAGTTATAACAAATCGATTGGCCGTGTACATACGCATTTACATTTTTACACATGTCATGAAAAAAAAAAATCCACCGAGGTTATATAATATTATGTCCTACACGTGTCATACGAAATCATGACATTCCCAGTATCGATTATTAAAATCAAAATATTTTTATTAAATACTATTTATTATTTCATCAATATAATTTAATAATTTGATGTTTTAAAATCATCTTTACTGAACACCTAATAATTTGATGTTTTAAAATCATCTTTACTGAACACCTACGTGAAAATAGGTTTAAAAATTATAATGCGTGAAATTGAAAATATAACTACCTGTTTATAAATTAGAATTTTTTTTTTCGATTCGATTTTTTTTGATAAACTTTTTTCACGCCACTATGAAATGCTAAAAATATTTTCCATTTGAACGGTTGATACCGAGTTGCGTTCAAAATCAATAAAGGTTCAAAAAAAAAAAAAAAAATGTCGGATATACTTCTTACTATAGGTGAACAGTAAAAAAATTGAAAACGGAAAAATTTATTTAATATAAAAAAAAAAAAAGCATATTAGATAAAATTTACAAAATAAAATGATATACACTGCAATTAAGCTTTTTTATTTCACAATTTAAGCTGCGCTCTCGGCACGTAATAGAATATAACATTTATATATATTCGAATAAATTAATTTTCTTGCTATTTAATAACAGCAGCTAACGTATATATAATAGGTTTAACTAATGTTTGCAAAATTTGTTGCCCGCAGGTGGAAATGCTTTACCAAAGATATTTCCTGCGAACCAATCAAAGTCACATGGTTCACTTATTGGTGCTGCTCTGCATACTGTTCTCGTGCATGGCCATAGCCGTTTTACTTTCCGACTACGAGACTCAGGTTCAATGTTCCTTGCTTCTTTTGTGCTGTATACTTATTTACCTAGGTAAGTCCACGGTGTAACCCCCCCCCCATCCTTAATAGGTGCAAATCACAGGGACACCAGAGTGCGTAGCGCCCCTGACCACGGTTAGGTTTATTTTCTGTGTCTAATTAAATAATTCAGTTTAAATGCACTGTTTTTTTTTTCTTTTTTATATTTAATAAATAATATAATTTTCTTTGCGATACATTTTGTTTGTGACGACAAGACTTCGATTTTTTTTTTTTTTTTGTCATTCGATAAATTTTATCTTAAACTGTGTGTTGCCCTTCTGCATTGGTACACTCGTTAGAGTGAAAGAATTTGCGAGTTTTTATATCGAATGAGACACCTAGTACCTAACAAAATCTATATCGGGAAAACAGCTTTTTTAATTTGCTCATATTTTTGCGTCACGTTAACGCGGCCGTTTCGTACCGAATAACCAAATATGGATACTATCGAATTGAACAAAGAACACCATTAAATTAATCTCAAAACAGAAAAAAAATGCGCTTTGTTTTATATATTTATTGCGGCAAATATAAAAATAATTTTAACTTACATTTCTGATCACTGCTAAAATATTCCGACAATTTGTTCAATTCGTTCCAACAAGTGTATTCGATTACTGGCTGTTTCCTTCCGCAATATGACCTCAATTCCTCAGCTGCTTGGGGACGATTCCCTCGGCCTCTCATTTTTTTCGCCTTCATTTTTCCCGGTCCCTTTCACATTTATTAACTTTACAATACCATATCCGCAACCTCGGTTTCACGTTTATCCGCAATCTTTCCCCGATTATATAAAGATATTGTCCATATTGAAGAAATTCGCTTTGTGACATTAAAAGTCCTATTGACTTCATCTCGTGTGTCACAAACTGATTTATTCTTGAAGCCGTTAACACCCTTAAAATCTCTATATCGCCTAAATATGGCTATGTCCTAAAATTCCTCCCGCATAAATTTTCCTTGTATTGAAACCCTTTCCCCTTAATATTTCTCACCCTCACATAACTATTCCCATTTTCTTCAAGCTTTTCATTTCTATCTAATCAGACACTCCTCCAATTTAATTTTTTTCAATAACCACTTTCCACCGTTATCAATTCTCCTTCTTTTTTATATCTTTTTAATTTCTAGGTTCTAAATGGGGGGGGGGGCATCACACTCGTTCTTCTGCTCAGTATTTATTTCAGACCTTATGTTCCGGAGGGTTATCGAAAATGTTCAGGTGAAACGACCTTATAGTGTATACCTATTACATATGTAACTATTTCCCGGGGAGGTACACATTCCCCTCCGATTGCCCCCTGAAATAAACCCTGCTTCTACCCCGTTCTTTAATCCTCGCACCATCACCAATCATATCAACAAATCCGTCTTATGTGCACTGCCAACTACGACTCTTCCTTGCCAATATAACGACTATGTTCACATTTTGGATTTGAACTCATGCCGTTTTCAATCATTAATTAATTAATTTTAATAATTAGATTAGAAATAATTAGAACATTTTATCGTTTTCTCAGATAACATATTTTATAATCTTAAATGGGTTTGATTTTTATTAATCTCTTGGGTTTCTAATCTGTATTTGCTCGTTAGTGTATATTAGTCAAGTCCCTTCCCCGTGCCGATATTTAGAGAAAGAGAAGATTTGCACCTATTCGGCCGTCCCCCGACGCACCTGCACATCGTTCGGTGTGCACGTTTTAGACTTACGGTTCACATACATCCACTCACCATTGTCACGTTCGCACTCCAGTCATAATAGGCATTGTGTCGCGGTCGGGATTGAACGAAGTGTATTTGAGTTTCGTCTCCTACGTGGTGCTCGCCACCTTCCTGTTAATCGAACTGTCGTTCGGCGTGCTCACCCGATCGCAAGCCGTCACGGTGCCCACGTTGGTGTTCGTCTACATCTCGTACAGTCTGCTGCCCGTCAAGTTGCAGTACGCCATCGTGGCCGGCACCGTTTTCATGCTGTCCCAGCTGATCTTCGTGTTGTCCATGGAACAAGGCATATCGAAACAGGTACGTTCGACGACAATATTCTGTGATAATGCGCCGTGCGCTTTACACGTCGTGTTTCTCGCGATTTGTTATTTATATTTTATTCGTATGGCAAAACAAGTAATAAAATATTTTATGATAAATTATGACAATGAATAGAATAGAACATAAATAGAGGCTATAACAACAAGACAATAAGAGTATGTGTTACAATAACAATAACAACTATGTATAAGACTATATTATATTTTTGGCAGACGCCTATAATTTAATGTCAACATTTTGAATCCATTCAATAGCTTCATTTTTGTTTATTATTATCGTTTGTCGAATATAGTGAAATCATTTCTCTGCCGCTTCGGTTGAAAACTAAAATCATGATTTAAAATAATGTTGTCATAAACTCGAACTAAAAGGTATTTTCATACACAGCGATCGCGACATTTTTGCACGAGCTTTCAAAGTTTGTTTTCAATACGTATCACGGAATTCCGTGCGCCGAGAAAAAAATTTTAATCATTTTATTGCCTACAGATAAAAAGTATTTTGAAGGGTTGGACGTTTTTCTGGTCTGTCTAAAAGTTTGAGGTCCTATTAAAAAAAAGTCCAAGTGACGCCCCTGACCCCCTAAAGTGTAACGATTGGATGTTTATATACATTTCTTCCCCCACCCCCCACCCCCGTTTCACTCCCTCGTCACTGTATTTATATACGGGTCATATCACCCTGGGGATAAACTATAGAACGATAGTATCACCCGCTACTGCTTCAATAATGTTGACCGCCAAATTTGTCGACATTGATTCGACACGATCGCGGCGGAGGACGCGTGAAAATGTAATAATATTTCGAATGTTTACAGAGTTTCATCAATATGCTATTGTTGGCGTGCACAAACGTGACCGGCGTAATGATGCATTACCCGAACGAAGTGGCGAAGAGACAGGCGTTCTTGGAGACCAGGCAATGCGTCCAGGCGAGAATGACTATGCAAAAAGTCAATCAACAACAGGTGAGAGAGAATTTTGAAATTGTTTTCATCTGATTTTTTTTTTTTTTTTTTTTTTGTACACGCGTCGGATTTTTCTGCAAACAGGAGAGACTGCTACTGTCAGTATTGCCCCGGCACGTCGCTATGGAAATGAAGGCCGACATCGCGGGCAAACGTCACGACAGCATGTTTCACAAAATATACATACAAAAACACGAGAACGTCAGGTATGTGTTTATAATACACGTTAACTCTGTATCAATTTGATGATTTCATTCCAGTGACGCAACTAGGATTTTTTTTTTTTTAAGAGGTGTGTCCACCTATAAATTTTTACTATAATTTTATTTAAATATAATATTCATTAATTAGATTAATTAATTAATTAATTATTTGTAGATAAATAAAATTTAGCGTCGCATATTCAACAGTATGAATAATTTTTAAAGCATGTTTCAAGTTTATTTCTAAATTAATAGACGTTATAATTGTACAATTAAAAGGATTATTTTTTCAATGCTTATTGATAAAATTTCCATATAAATATGGTTTAGGGGGTGTCCAGACCTCCCTAAAACACCCCCCTTGGTTGCGCCACTATTTCGTTCCGAATAAACCCGACGTTAATTATTATTACTATTATTACTGTTGACAAATGATGTAAGTATAACAATTGACATCCGACAGTGCTCTTATAAAACTCTTCGCGTACAATTATTAATTAGCTCAAATCGTAATGAATGTGACGTCGTCGTTGTCACGTTCCTCTAGTGCACCACTTTTGTTTCGTTGTTTATAATAAAGTGTTTTTTTTTCTTTTTGCAATCTCAGTGTGAGCCGTAAACCATTTATAAATTAGTTATTTTAACTGTCGGAATATTCGTCCCACGCAATGAGTTTTGTTTGTTCCTGATTTCATTAAATGTCATGACGATTTATTAGTTTATTAAGACACATTAAGACAGTGAAAGTGTTCAATTTTAACACGAGTAACAGAACAATATATTCTGTGATATTATAATATGTTTGTTCAATACATTTAACATTGATTTTTATTATGTATTATATTTTTAGGGTGCGGATTTATTAAATTTGTATTTAAAACACGAAGATATAAATACACATATATGTATTTATTTTTACAGTAACATTTTAATAAAAATCTATAAAAACATTACAACTTAATAATTTTATTTTTATTTCTACTTTAAAATTCAAACTTTTTATTGAGAATTTAAATACATTCATATTAGATTCTAGTTGCAAACAAAACAACAATTCACTACATATTTCTTAAAACTATCAAAGCCAAAATAGCGTTAATCGAACAACACATGTGCACGACAAACGTTCTAACTATTTGTAGTTTACTCAAAACTTTTCCGCCTCCCCTCCCCTCTTTTATTTCTTTAATTTTTTAATAAATGCGAAATATTTAACAGAAATAAACAATTTATGTAATATTTAAAATTATCTACTTAAGTTGAAATAGTCAGCAAGTTCTGCAATTTATTTCTGTAAAATAATAATTGAATTATTTTTGTTTCATGACAAATATGTAAATACATAAGAATCCGCACTCCAGTAATTAATATTACTGTCCGTCGAGTTCCGTTGACAGCATCTATCTATGTAGTTTTGTTAATACATAAAAAGTTATTAGTAATGTTGTATAAATTTGTATAGGGAAACAAATAAAAATCAACATTTTTAGTTTGCATATTGTTTTATTCAAAACACAAAACTTTATACTACTATTGTTCGAATTATTTAACAATTACACATAAAAATGTATGTAACGATGCGATTATAAAAAAAAAAAAAAAAAAAAAAACATTTTCGTTTTCAAATATTTTTATTTACGATCTCGCAGTCTAACCGATATAATAATAATAATATGAAATTAAATACTCGAGTTTATAATAGATATATTTTAGAGTTGTATTGGATTTTAAATTAAACCGATACCTAAAGGGCGCAATGTACGTATAATATATTTTATTATTACACACAAAATAACGAACGAAAAAACGTACACTTTACACGTTTTCAATAAATACATCGCTATGGAAACTACGTATATTAATTCGTCAATAACGCCGCCGCGCGCGTAATATTGTAATATTTTAATCGGATCGATGGTAAAAAACGGTTTTGGATTTGATCCCGTAGCATTTTGTTTGCGGACATATGCGGCTTCACCAGTCTGTCGGATCAGTGTACGGCTCAAGAACTCGTGAGACTGCTCAACGAATTGTTTGCCAGGTGAGTCGTGTGAAAAACATAATTTCCCGTTTAACAAGGGGTGACCGTACGTCCCGTTAGAAAAATTAATAAATAAATTGTCCTCTTTTGACTCTTTTCGAGCGCGTACAAGAAAATCAAATCGTACACGATAATATTTTTGCGGCTTTACGTTGAACTTTAATCGATTGTTCTTTAAAAAAACTGTTGGAATTATAATATGTGACTTTGATAGGAAAAAATGCTAATAATGTATTGTTCTTAATTAAAACATTAATCAAATTATTGCATTTTCTTGGGGGGATAATTGTAATTTATAATATTGCAACGAGAGAAACGAAAAACGGTAGTGCGATTTTTTACAATATTAAACTTAAAAACCGACATTAATGGACAGAGAGCATAATATTATATGTATTTCGAATAGGGTAATCAAGGGTTTGAAATTCAGATGTCATAAAGTCAAGTGTCATAAAACCTAATAAGCTATAACAGTAATTTCTGATAATTTTTCCGTGTTAGAAAATAACTTTTTAATAATAATAAATAATTGGATGTATAGGTATAATATTTAATTTTAAAAATTAATTAATAAGTAAATCTTAAATTTTGAACTACAGGCGATAGCTGCTCTTAAAAATGTATTAATTTCATCAAGATTTCATTCTAATATATATATATATATATATATGTGTGTGTGTGTATATTAATTATTGAATTAAGTTGTAGTTGATCGTTCTACTTTGACTTCTGTTTTCTGCTTTTAACCTGATAATAATTCCCACTGTGTATAAAAATAATTTTGATGTAGAAATCTTTCACTTAAAAAAAAGTTTTTTTTTATGACATTTATGAGAATATATTTTTACAACATAAGATTTTTATGGTTTCTGGTTTTATGACACTTGACAACATAGTACCTATTATTTCCCATCACAAATGTGTTACGGTTGGAATAGTTTCTATTCTCAAAACGATCATAATTTTTTAAACATATTTTTTTAATCGTCTTTATATAATTTTCCAAAAAAAGAAAACTACTAAACGAGAGTAATTAATCGTTATATCAAATAAAAAAAAAAAAAAAAAAAAATACAAACCAAAATATTATAGTGCAGATGACGAAACGTAATTATATCTCCGACCCAATGGTAGTTGAAATATTTAAACCGATTTTTCCGTAATAACGACAAAAAAGTAGTGCAAACAGAACCGGTTTTACGCCATAGCAAAATAGGCATCCGCTCAGAATGATACTAGTTTAGGAATGGTAAATTTCAAACGAGCCAAATTAATTATTTTAATATTTATTTTATTTTTTTACTCCTACCCCAAACAAATAAGCTATAGGATAAGGGTGGCAACAAACCTAATGCCGGCCCTGCAACCGAGTGTCGATTAATTAATTAAAATCATATTAATTAATTGTTGTTTTTAAGATAATAACATATTAAATGACTAAACTGTATGTCTCGTTCTTCTATTGCTATAATATAATGGTCACCCTAGTTTAAAACTGCACATACTTCGTGGACAATCCGTATAAAACTAATCGAGACTGTTACCATTTCTATGTGTTTTTTTATGATAATTCATAGGTTCGATAGACTGGCCCAAGAAAATTCATGTCTGCGCATAAAACTTCTGGGAGACTGTTACTACTGCGTGAGCGGTCTACCAGAGCACAGACCCGACCACGCCAACTGTTGCGTCCAAATGGGTTTGGACATGATTGACGCCATAACGTGAGTAATGCTATATAGTGTTTGGATATGGTTATTGTACGGTTCTAAAAAACCTCTAAAAACATAAAAAAAAAAACATCCAAAAATAGCATTACAAATCCTAATAATAAAAAAAAGTAGCCGGACATACGTACTTCGCACGATGGATGTTCTTCGCACGACGGGTGGGATTTTCTTGACGGGTGTATTTAATTTTAAAGAAACGATAAATCATTTCTTCAATAAAACGATTCTGAACGAGGGAAGTTAACGATGTTAGAAAAATGTACAACATTTTTTTTTTACATTTTCAAAATTTCCTTACGCCAAAATCTTTCTTATATGATTTTCTATGTATGTTTAAATTTCCATAAAATTCGGATCAAAAATGATGGTTTCCGAGTCGTTTTTGTCAAATTTTGTGTAGTTTTTTCCAAAAAAAAAAAAGAAAAAAAATGAAGAATTGAGAAATTCAAAAAATGGCAAATTTGATTTCAAAAAGTTATTGATCGAAAC
>JAIPRM010009881.1:0-14284 GCA_025469315.1 Stegophylla sp. TES_Ste_2020 | reverse complement strand
TAATTGCGTATTTTGCCGTTTTTCGTCAATTTTTCGACAGTTTTTCCCCGTTTTTGGAAAAAGTATTGAGAAATTGGAAAAATGACCTCTTTAAAGTACCATCTGGGTGTGATTCCGGTTCTATAGAAATACTGATCGAAACCTTCGGACAAGTATTTCCATACAAAAAAGTGTTTACAGAAAGAGAAAAAAAAATAAACATCATTGTAAAATCATAAGCTTCTTCACTTCGTTCAGAATCTAAAACGTGAATGCGATTGGAGTATTGCTCGCGAGGGGGGAGGTACGATTAAATTAAGAAATACCCACCCTAAAAAAGCAGGGTTTTCTACACAAACGATGAAATTCGAGCACAAAACAACACTTCAGTAGCACAAATGAATGTCATTGCCAAAAATCTAAAATTGGCCGTTGGGGGATGCTACTTTTTCCACAATATCCCCTCTTCCATAAAAAAGTATTCAAGAAAAACAGGGTTTTCTGCTCAAACGATGACATTCAGGCACAAAACAGCGCTTGATGTTACGCAATCGAAAGCCATTATTTTGAATTCAAAATTCGTTGGTGGGGGATGCTATCGTTTCCAAGCATCCCCACCCCATCACACCCTATTAAAAAATACCCCAGAAAACCAGAATTGTCTGCTTAAACAATGAAATTCGGGTACAAAACAGCACTAATTTTGCACGATCTAAAGCCTTTATTTTGAATTCGATATTCGTTGTTGGGGGATGCTACCGTTTCCAAAGAACCCCCACCCCCTATCACACCCAATTAAAAAGTACTTCAGAAAACTAGGATTTCCTGCACAAACCAGCGCGCTAACGTAACGCAATCGAAAGACCTTGTTTTGAATTCGAAATTCGTTGGTGGGATGGTGGACGGGGGTGCTGGGGAAACGCCACCTGATACGATATTGTAATTTACGCGTTACGGCGAACACGTGTGTGGCGAGCCCGGTGTATGTGAGGAGGTCGTGCGGTCCGAGGGCGAATCATATTATATAAATTATAGATCGCCGAGGGTAGATAATGGAAATAAATCGCTCGGCCCCCGGAGGGACGGTCAGCCGCCGGCGACGACGACGACTTATCCCCTCCCCCGTACATAAGCTCACTAGTAGGTCGCGGGTCGTTCATGCGAAACGCGGACGACTCGACCGAATATTCCGAATATTTGCGGTTGATTTCTTTTGGATTCATATGATAATAATAATAATAATAATAATAATAACGTGTAATGATATCGGATACGACTCCGTGCACAATATCGTTGTATAATATACGTATTTTCGGGGAAATAAACGGTAAAATATACGTATCGTATCCACTCGAAGTTTAGGGCGATTTTAACCCACTCCCCGCGCACCGAAATAAATACGGGGTGAATTTATCCGCGCGGAACGTTAACGCGAATCGAATTTGTTTACCTCGTCGACCGAAAGTATAATAATAATAATAATAATAATATAGAGAATATTGGAGGTTAGTATTCCTGATTTTATATTCACTGATTCCCAGTGGACCGAAGGAGTTGGCGTTTTTCTGGAGCGCGATCTTTAATTATTTACTCATTTTTTAGATTCTGAACAAAGTGAAGAAGCTAGTGTTTTTACAATGATGTTTATTTTATTTATTTATTTTTTCTGTGTACAACTTCTTGTATAGAAATACTTGTTCAAAAATTTCGATCAATAACTTTTGGAAACCGGTATTTTAGGTATAAACATTTTTGTAAAGATCATCAAAATATTACTCAGATCTTTGGATTAATTTTATGAAAACTGTATTAAGTTATTTTTAATAACAAATTATTTTTGGTACATATCATGTATTACTAGACTTTGACGTCATTGTCAAACTGTAAATCTATTATGGGGAAATTCACAACTTTAGTGGCATAATCAGGTGGTTGATAAAAAGTTTCATATCTCAATACAAAATAATTATATCATCTGCAGCAGATATGAGGAAAAAAATATATTTCATAATTTCATTGAAATATTTCAAGAAGAGTGAAATTTTCAATTTTGAAATAATTCACATGAAATATTTTAAGTGAAATATTACAAATTGAGAACCCTACGTACTATACATATTATGGTGACCACATATAGAAATACAAAAATAAGTACGCATCAAAATATAGTTTTTTTCTCAAACCCTTTCTTGAGGGAATCGGCGAATATGTTAACATACATGTTATTGTCAATATGATGTCCATATTTTTAATTGCAATTTTTTTACATGGTCAATTTTTTAAGGGTAAGGATTTTTTTGGTAAATTTTGATCCTTAATAAAATGCTATTTATAATATTATATAATGTATTGTTCTGATTGGGGAAAAGTTTAAATATTTCATTTGATTTTTAATTAATATCTTAATTGAAACCTCTTTTATCTATTATAATCGCGCCTAACTTACAAACTTACCTAACAATGATCAAACTAATTATTCTAATTAATAACTATAAAAAATACACCAATATTGTAACTATTAGGTTTATGCCAAAGAAGAAAAATATCAGATTGTACAAAATATGCATTAGATGAAACTATAAAATATAAGCAAATAACCAAATAAATTATGAACGATTTTATTGTAAATATGTTAATATGTATTAATCCACAGTATTATCAAAAAAGTAAAAAAAAAGTACAAATTTATGTACACAACAACGTTGTTGAGGACACTAGTACAATGCAACTAAAAAGAGTACTGTCCTGCAAAAATAAGTACATCTGGTCACCATAACTATACATCGCATACCTAAACGCCGCCGTCGCTGTAAGAACAGGCAATTAAAAAAATCAAACAAGTGTCGCCGCACTATTACGCGTCTAATGTAGACGTCGCGTGTATAATTTTTCACCACGCAAATACGAAACCCAATAATTATTTATTTTTAGATTCTGAACGAAGAGAAGAAGCTAGTGTTTTTACAATGATGATTATTTTTTTTTTTCTGTGTACAACTTTTCGAACGGAAATACTTGTCCAAAAGTTTCGATCAGCTACTTTTTGAAACCGGATTTGCCTCTACATAGTACTTTAGAGAGGTTATTTTTTTAATTTTTGAATTCTTCAATTTTTTTATTTTTATTTTTTGTTAAAAAACTACCTAAAATTTGACAAAAATGACTTGGAAACCATCATTTTTTGATCCGAACTACATGAAAATCTAAATATAGATAGAAAATAATATGAGAAAGACTTTGGCGCGAGAAATCTTTGAAAAAAAATTTGAACATTTTTCTAACATTTTTTTTTTCTCATTTGTTCTTTATATTATAAACTTCTTTCGTTCAGAATCGTCTTATTGAAGAAATGATTTATCGTTTCTTTAAAATTTAATACACCCACCAGATATGCGAAGAATACTCGTCGTGCGATGAACACCCATCGTGCGAAGTATGTCCAGCTTTTTTAATTTTTTTTTTTTTATCTTTAATTTTAGATTCTGAACGTTGCGTGAAGAAGCAAGTTGTTTGCAAATGTTTTTATTTTAATTTTTTTTTCCTGTGAACGCTTTTTCGTATAGAAATAATTGTCCAAAAGTGACGTTCAGCAATTTTTCCAAATCTGCTTTAAGACTTGCCTTTAGCTGGTACTTTAGCGAAATGGTTTTTTGAGTTTATCAATTCTACGATTTTTCGGGGCAAACACAACATAAAAATTTGGCAAAAAAAAAACTCGGAAATCATCATTTTTCGATTCAAATTTCATGAAAATTCAAACATAAATAGACAATAATGTGAGAAATATTTTGGCGCAAGAAAATTGTAAAAATGTCAAAAAAAAAAACCGTTGGATATTTTTCTAACACTTATTATTTATTATTCTTTTTTTTCTTTTCTTTATTCACTAGATAAAAAAAAAATGAAGTAGATCAAAGTAAAATAAAGTAAAGTATAAACAAGAAATGACGCGAGCTGAGTTACAATTATTAATATACAATAAGGATAATAATAATTGTCGATTATTTATTGTTTTATTTAATAAATGTTATTTAATAATGTTGGATATTCGGTAATAATTGTGTATTTATGTTTGTGTGTGTGTCAGGTAATAAATGTCCTAATGGAAATACTATAAGCAAATACAATTCATTTTTATAAATTTACAAGCCATTAAGAAACCTTTAAGTGACATCTTGCTGTGGGAATATTTTGATTTTGAGTTTTTTTTATAGATTTCACATTTATTTATCGATAATACAGTCGAATTAAATTGAGTCCACTTTTTTTTTTTTTTCAAATGTCCAGTAATCGTTAAATATTTTTATTTAATAACAGTTTTAAGAGTTTTACTCGAATTTTTATTAACACTGCTTTAGACAATAATTATTTTTAATATTTGTTTTAAATCAAATTATTCATTATTCTGTGCTTGACTACTTACTACAAATTTAAAGTATATTATCATAACTTAATTTGGATATTATTTTTAGTCGTCGTTTAACAGATTTTTGCCTTTGGTGATTTTCCCAGGGATTACTGATTTCATGAACTAATTTATTAATTAATACACGAATTTGTTTTTGTATGTTAATCGTTTATGAACTCCCAAAAACAGTATTATACTGAGTAGCTCTTAATGAATAAACATATTGTGAATTATCACTATTTTAAGTATTCATTTATTCTTAATTGAAATTAGAAAATTACTTATTACTTATTTTAGGAAATTTCTCTCAATTTTTGGAAAAACTATTAAGAATTTCAAAACATGATCTCTGATAAGTACTACCTAAAGGCAAATTGAAATTAAAAAAGTTGCTGATCAAAACTTTTTGGCATGTATTTCTATACTAAAAAGTGACATTAATTTATAAAATACTAGCTCCCTGGCTCCACTCAGAATCTAAAATATACATTTGTATGTTTAAAATCTAATACCATTATATTTTTTTACAATTTGTACCATTTTTATTGAGCAAATGAATCTGTATTTACTTAATACTTAATTCTAGCTACATTAATTTGAAGTCATGTTAAAATGCAATTTTCTATTTTACGAAAATTCCAGTAGTTGCATATTTTGTCAATTTTTCATACATGGGAACTTGTTTTGAACAACATTTTTTTGCATAAATACTCAAAAATTTGAATAAATGAGTTCTAGAGACAGTCATATTTGAAAAAAAAATATATTTTGAAAATACATTCATTTGAAACAAGAGAATTCACACATGCCGACTTTGAAAAATAAAAATAACAATACAATAGTCGATTATCGAGCCGAAATGTCGCTACGTTGCATAGCAAGCCGAAGGATATTTTTTATTTGCAAAGCGAAGTCGAGTCGACCAAAAACTTACCTATCTAATAACGATTATTTCAACGCCTATTCAAAGTAAAACTGTTTCAAACTTTTTTGATTCATGATCATGTAAGTTCAAATGATAATAGTTTCAAATAAACGAAGTTTCAAAAATATGATAATATTCAATTCGACATTTTTCAAACTTTTGCTATGCTTAGATCGAGAAATTAGTCGAAAAATATCTTAAAAGCGTAATGATGCATGTAAATTCAATATTTTTGAGTTATATAAGACAGTGATATAAAATTGTATCGTAAGTGATTATTTGTTTCGAGTGGAAATCTAAAACCATTCGTTAAAATTCCAAATGCAAATGGGGATTTTTAGCAGAATTTCCCATTTGTTGGCCGGTTTGCAATACCTAATCATATTTTTCATCGGTAAAAGAAAAACTTTGTTACTAGAAAATGTCGTCCTCGGAAGTATTGCTAAAAACTTTGACAGACCGGCAGGACGTACTCGCCTCTTCGACGGGAAAAAATAACAAAAACAACGTGAAATGATGTCGTTTTTGTGGAGACGCCGTTGAAGGTGCATTTTAGTGTTTTTTCATGTAAATCGTAGCCGTTTCCGTTTTCGTTAATTAAATTTTCTTACAAGTATTAAAAATAAAAAAATAAACAAATATTACAAAATGTGAAAATAAGATGAGAGAGTAAAAAGTGTATGGGGACAATCTCCAATCGAAATGTCACGTTAAAAATTAAATCGGGAATATGACCGAAACATTTCACCGCCCTGAGCCCGTGTTGCATATTTTACCGATTTTACTAAAGTGTTCGGTAGCACCCCCATAAGACATGGGGGTGCTTGAATGCCCCTTAGCACCCCCACAATTGCGCTTATAGATAAAAAAATAATAATAAATTATTGAGAACGTGGTTTTTATAGTAAATTGAACAATATATAAATAAAAAAGTGTGTACTTTGCTCGTTGGGGTGTTCTTCGCACGTCGGATGGGATTCTCTTGACGGGTGTATTGAATATTAAAGAAACGATAAATATATTTCTTCAATAAAAAGCGAAAAATTTGGACTGCTAGGTTAGAATCAAACACTGGCACTGTTGCGTCATAACAGTATCGCCGTACACTGCTGCGCCACATTACGTATTAATATTAATTTGAATTATTAAGTTTATAGTATAATAACAGAAAATAAAGAATTTTCAAAATAGAATAAAATAATTAGAAAAAACATTTTTGGAAGTGGATTTTAATTCACACCATCGTATTCAGCGTCGAAAATATATAACATGCAATAAAAAATTATCAACCTTCAGCAATAATTATTAATAACCCATCTATAGATATCTCCTAATATCAGTCTGTATTTTCTTCGATATTTTTTCAATAAAACCCTAGTAAAATGTTTAATTATTCGTCCGTAAGAAATTTTATTACACCAAAATATTTGCAATGAAATTTTTTATCTTGACATCAAATTTCAATTCTAACTTTAAACGGGTATAAAAAAAAAAAAGTTGACTAACGATTTTTGAGATTTTTTCAGGTCAATTAGACATGTATGTGAGTGAGATCATATTAAATTTTCAAGTCTTAGTATCAAAAATCAAAAATTTTATTACATAAAAACTAACAAAAAATAAGCAATTTTCGAAATGTTCAAAGTGCTGTACTTAACTCAAAATTAATCAAATATTTTTGAAATTTTTATGAAATAATCTCGTAACTATTTTCAGTGGTTTGTGAAAATTTCAAGTCCCTAGCTGCACTACTTTAGAAGTTTTGTCAAAAAGTAATTTTCAATTTTACGGAAATTTCGGTAATTGTATATTTTGCCGTTTTTTGTCAATTTTTTGAAAGTTTTTCCTCGTTTTTGGAAAAATTATTGAGAAATCGGAAAAAATCCTTTTTTATAGTACTATTCTGGGTACGATTCCGGTTCTATGGAGATATTGATCAAAACTTTGTAAAAGTATTTATATACGAAAAAGTGTTACTAGAAAAAAGAAAGAAAAAGATAAACATCATTGTAAAAACACATTTAAAAAAGCAACATTATTCCATTTTTACGTCCAAAAATGGGGGAGGGGGTAGCATACTTAATACATATTGCACTGTAAACGAAGTAGACGTGTCCGGAGAAAAGTATTATGCCGAAAATATTAATTAAACATTCGAATACTGGTGACGAGATGATCGGTTATCTCGGGTCATCCCCCGTCAGGACATCCCTCACACCACCGCACATCCCTTATTTTTAATGTGATATCCTGTAAATGCGCCCTTGTTTTTCCTGGATCCACGCAGCAGCAGCACTCGGGCGCAACCAGAGTCAAAATATTGGGGGTGCTAAAATTATGTAACGAAAAATAACCAGGGAGGCTTCACCGCCAAATACCATTTCTTAATTATTTACCAATTACAATTCACAATAACCATTCTAAAAGTAAAGGTATCTGTTATATTTATGCATAGTAAAAATATTAAATTACATTCTAGTTTTATATTCTTATTAAAGTAAACATTTTAATTTTATATCAACATAATTTTTCTGGGTTTCATGCCAAATTTTAATCAAAATAGTTTCAGCGTGTTTTGTTTTTGATGTGATCTATTGTCTAAAAATAGTTCTCAATCAAATGGTTTCTTTGTACTATGTTATATTATGTACAATGTCATAAATTGTCCATCAATTTAAGAATCGGCATTGTGATAATACGGTTATGTTACGATATTTGATAAAATATATCATCATATTATTATGAAATAGTTCTAAATTATTTTCTTTAAACATTAGGTACCTACTTCAAAACTGAAAAGTATATATCATTTATAGTGTATTACTGTAATTATTATTATAGTTGGACTTAAAATAACGAGGGGTGCTTAATTTGAACTCAGGGGTGCTAAAGACTCTCTTGCGCCCAAAACTGTCTATACCATAGAATAATATCGTACATTATATTTACAACAAATGTGGAGACGTTGACGGATAGCCGACGGCGGTGTCGGGTTCCCCGGGAGAGTTGAACTTTGCCGCGAGCGGATAAAACGCCATCACATACACGCACACTTCTCGCCCCCCCCCTTTCCCGTTTTCCATTCCCGTGGTCTCCCCTCCCCCCTCATCACCAAAGTCTCGCGCGTTAATACATCATAGTCGTCGCGGTCTGGATGGAGATAAATCGCTCCGGGAGCCCGCGCGGCCCAGTTCGTTTCGACGATGCTATTAATAATTATTATTATTATTATTATTTAACCGGCTCGGTCGCGTCGCAATACGAGGGTAGTTTTCTCCTCAATATTTTCAACAGATTCACTCCGCCCGAAAATACGGTCGACCGCGAAATAAAATTGCGCAAACTCCTGCTTCGAAACTCCTGCTTTGTTGCCGCCAAAATGTATTTTGATCGATTTAGATTTGAATCGAAATTGATTTCACAACTGATACGAAAAAAAAAAAATGGTGCGAGGGGAAACAACGAAATGTCTCGGGGGAATTGTCTAGTTATCGCGTCAGTAACGAGATGAATCCGATAAATAATACTGTTAGTTATCGGTTTAACGTGGTTGTTCCGCCAAATCGTATAGTGTATTTTTGACGTACCATACGAAAAAGGGAATTTTCGGAAAAAAAACGAACATATTTTTTTCCCCCAAATTTTGGAAAATTACCTTTCAAAGTGTTTGTTTAGGCAAATTTTGATTAAAAACTTTGCTGGTTGAAACATTTTGACAAGTATTTCAATACGAAAACGTGTAAACATATAATATAGATATATAAAAAACAAAACAATAATAATAAATATCATTGTTTACACTAGTTTTTTCGCTCCACTCAGAATCTAAAAAAGCAACTTAACTGAGTTATAGATTAATATATTTATATATTTTTTAGATTCTGAACGAAGTGAAGAAGCTTATGATTTTACAATGATGTTTATTTATTATTATTTTTATTTTTTCTCTTTCTGTAAACACTTTTTCGTATAGAAATACTTGTCCGAAAGTTTCGATCAGTATCTCTATAGAACCGAAACCACACCTAGATGGTATTTTAAAGAGGTCATTTTTCCAATTTCTTAATATTTTTTCCAAAAATGGGGAAAAACTATCAAAAAATCGGCAAAATACGCAATTACCGAAATTTCCGTAAAATTGAAAATTACTTTTTGACATAACTTCTAAAATAATGCCGCTAGGGACTTGAATTTTTTTTTTTTTTATATTCATTTTTCGTTATAGCATATATATTAAATATATTACTATTACTGGTCAAGTAATGAATCCCGCATGCTATAGAATGCCAAAAATTAGTAGGAAAAGTATACAATCATATTATACTGACTAGGTATTCTAAAAAATGTTGAAACTTTAGAAGGTAATGTATTTTGGTACTTTGATGCTTTATCTCTATATTTACTCCCCCTCCCCACAAATGTCACAGTTCCTTTATTCATGTATTATGTGTTTTTACAATGATTTCTATTTTTAATTTTTAATTTTTCTCCCTTTTTTTTCCTGTAAACACTTTTTCGCACAGAAACACTTGTCCGAAAATTTCTACCAGAAAAATTTTTATTTGCAATAAATTTCTAGATCATACTATTGACAGGTGATTTTTTAAAATTCCCAATATTTTTGTCAGAATTTGAAAAAAGTTCAAAAATTTCACAAAATAGACTAGAAAGCTGTCATATTTCAATTCAAACTTCACAAAATTTTTTAAATATAGACAGACAATAAATCGATAAATATTTTTGCGAAAGAAAATTTTAAAAATTTTTTCACGATACTTTTTTATTCTCATCAAAAATGCTTTCTTTACATTTCTTGGTTAATAGTGAATTCTAATTACTGGCCGAGTATAAAAATATTATTTTTTTCGTTTTTACATAAAAAAACTTCATCATTTCTCTATGTAAAAATGTCTTGAATAAACTATATCGTCTCGTCGAAGTAACGATTTATCGTTTCTTTAAAATGCAATACACCCACAAGTGTATCCCACTCGAGGAGCGGAGAATACTTGAGGTGCGGAATACGTCCTTTTTGATCTCATTCATCCTTCTTAAATGTAATAATAATAATAATAATAATAATAATATCGTGTTATTACGTAATCTAAAAATGATGGATGATTTGGTGTTGTACAACAACACTCGACTAAGATGTTTCTGGGTGTGTTTCGGCGTGGTCCGGTGAAAGGTCGGACATATCAAAGATAGATACAAATTGCACACTCACACACACACACAAACATACAATAATCGATTGCTCGACTTAACAATTCGACTGAACTCGATAAAAATTCATCAGAAAAAGAATACTCGCCCAACTCTATTAAATAACAGTTCTTGAACATAAAGTATTATTATAATAAAGTGAAGCTCTGAAGCTCCACTCAGAATCGTTTTATTAGAGAAATGATTTATCGTTTCTTTAAAATTCAACACACTCACCCTAAATATTCTTCCCGAGGAGCGGAGAATACCCATGGTGCGAAATTATGTCTGGCTTTTTTTATGTTGGCGTTAAAACAATGCAAATACTGCTAAATTAATATTTGTATAGATTTAAAATGAATCTTGTTAGGTATATCGTTGGCTTTTTTTTTTTTTTCTAAATTTGTTGATGTTTTAAAATTTATTTTCATTAATCCCTCGAATTTTAGCATAATTTTTTTTTTAGTTTTCAAAAAAACATAGCACGTTAAATATGTCTTATCAGCAATTATTGGATTATTGATTACGAATTAAAAATACAAAACACTATTTTTCTGAAGACGAAAATGAATTATAAAAAATCGAAAGATAATTTAAATAAAACGTTGAAAAATGAGAAAAATTAACTTTGTAACTTGGCTGTTTTCAAATTTTTCGAAAAAAATGTTTTAAATTGTTTCTACTAAAATATTAAATTCAATTAGAGTATGATATATATATACACTCAAATTGTACGTAGAAAGTTAATTACTTTAGAAAAAAAAACACCATATAATTCAAAGACTATGCAACGAAAAAAAAAATGTCACAAAATACATAAAAACGTTTTGAATGCAAATCCATATTTTGTTTTATTAATAATTTTTACAAGAATGGAGTACAGTTATATGTATGTATATATATTTTTTTTTAGGTCACAAATTTTTTAATTTGAAATTTTATACTACAAGTTTAGAAAAAATTCAATACAGTCATTTTTAAACCCGATTTTTACAAAAAAAAAAAAAAAATAGTGTTTAAATATCTAATAAAGGTTATTCTGTTGATTTTCTAAGATATTTTATAAATGTTCGAATAATCTTGTTAAATACGTCATAATAATGGTAATAGTATTGTGACTTTAATTTGCGAAATTTTTACTTATTTAACATTATTATAAAATTATTCGCAAACTCAAAAAAAAAAAAAAAAATCATGCAAAATGAACCTTTATTGAAATTTAAACTACAATATTTTCTAAAAATCGGATTCGCAAAATAGTTATTTTGATTTTTTCGAAAACAGGGGTGTAAAATTATAAATTTAAAATTCGAAAAAACTGTAGTAATAATTTTCAAAAAAAAAAAAGTTAAAAATTACTAACAGAACAAAAGTAAGTTATTGCGTTTGTCAAATCGTAGTCGAACACTCTGTATACTGTGAAACTATATACTTATAGGCTAATATTGATATAGCTGTCGAAAAAAAATGTTTGGACACTCAAATTATTACACTTAGTTAGAAAAACAAAAATAAAAAATACAATAATTAGTTTGACGACTTTTTCTCGTATCCTCTTCAGTCACTTGAAACTTTAATATACGAAGACGGGTAATGTGTACAGGTTTATAGTAAAAAAAAAAAAGTTTACGTCAGCCCAACACATACGTTTATTTGACAGTCGTTAATTAGGGAAATAACTAATTAACAATGTAAACAAAATAGTTTCGCGTATTGACGTAATAACGTATGTTAGCGTGCGAACGCTTACAAATAAGTAATCACTAGAAGTTAAAAAAGAAATTGAAAATTGTTGTCTTAGGTCTGTTCTTATGATCTTCTTATTTGCGGAATTTTCAATCGCATATTTTTGCGTATTTTGATAATTCATTAGAGAATTAATTATTTTCTTGTGCGGTATAAATTCATTTTTAGCAAAACGTATCAAAAATATCATAAGTAAAACGCGCACAGAGAAATTTTCACAAAATAAAATTGAGTGTTATACAATATTTAAAAATGATTAGATCCATAGTAGTTTTTCCCGTTTTAAAAGTATTCATTTAAACAATCATCGTCGTTTAGAAGTTGAAAATATTAAGACGTTCAACATACAACATGTTATTTACTTTATTTAAGAGCGCATTATATTTATTTTTTTATTTATTAAAATATTATCCATCAGAATGTACATTTTTATTCAAATCATTTCAAAAACAAAACTAATATTCATAACAAAATAATTAAATTTTCTACTTTCATTTTAGATCTGAACGAAGTGAAGAAGCTAGTGTATTTACTGTAATGTTTATTTATTTATTTTATTATTTTTTTTTTTTTTGTGAACACACACTTTTTCGTATGGATCTACTTATTCAAAAGTCTCGATCACTAACTTTTTGAAACTGGATTTTCCTCTAGTTGGTACTTAAGAGATGTAATTTTTTGAATTTCTCAATTCTTAATTTTTTTTTTTTTGGAATAAACTACCCAAAATTTGATAAAAAAAGACTTGGAAACCATCATTTTTTAATTTAAACTTTATGAAAATTTAAACATAGATAGATAATAATATAAAAACGATTTTGACACAAGAAAATTTTGAAAATGTGAAAAAAAAAAATTTGAAAATTTTTTTCTTATTGAATATTTTTTCTTTTATTTATTAAATAAAAATAGTAAAGTAAAATAAAGCAAAGCAAATTAAAGCAAAGTGAAGTAAAGTAAAGGCCAAAAAGCCGAATATACTTCGCACCACGGATATTCTTCGCTCTTCGGATCAGACTTTCGAACTTGCCATGAAATATTATACGAATTAAAGTATTTATGCGATTCTGGTATTTAAAAATAATCATTTAAATATATATATTGTGGAGATTGTTCAACCCGTCGCCGTTAGCAAGGGGTAAATTTTTTCCAAAACCCGAAATATTACCGTAATATTGTTTGTTTATTATTGTTTATGACTAGAGATTAGACTTTCAAGCATTTGCTCTATAAGTACTTTATAAATTTTACACAATTTTTGATTAAATACTTAAAGATTTTGGTACAAATTTCAACATTATTGGATTTAAAGGGCATATTTTGAAAGTTAATCGAAAACTAAGAATTTTGGTAATTTTTTACCCGGATGAAAGTCAAAAAATATTTAATAAAATTATGAATACCTACGTCATTGTGAACATATTTTTTGAAATATAAGACACTGATGGCAGAGAAAAGAAATTCTCTACTAATAAAAAATACCTACCAAATTTTAGTAATTCAGTGCAATTTCGATTTAGGTGTGATAAATAGATGAGAATTATTTTTAAATAAATCTTTTGTTTTTATGAAGTACAGAATAATTTTGATTGAAGAATAATATAATGAAGTATTGGCAGTGTTATTTCTTTTTTTTCTTAACACGGACAATTCAGTAAAATAAAATAATTGTAATCAATAACTATTAACATTGTATTAATAAATAATAAATTAGTAAAATATTTGAGATAAAAGTGTAAGTTTTTCAAAATTGTAATAACTGCGTATTCGATGATTTTTTTTTATGCATAAGTGCACATTTTATAATTTTTAGTTTAGCAAAGTCATTATCATAGTTATTATTGTCGTATACGGGAATAGCTTTATTCGTATACAGAAATACTTTTAGTAATTTCAATATATTTTAAAGTCTTCCGTTACGACATATAATTTTATTATAGTAATAAAGACGTCTTTTAAAAAAAAGAATAATTATTAATAAAACTCAAAAAAAAATATTAAAACCAAAACTATATTTTATC
>JAIPRM010009880.1:0-14285 GCA_025469315.1 Stegophylla sp. TES_Ste_2020 | reverse complement strand
CTTTAGGGGCATGCCAACGGGCTCACCGAAAAACGATAGTTTAAAAAGTCTTTGGACATTTTACCCCTGCCCCACGGATTCAGGGGATCCATTATCATAGCTTTCTTTCATCATATCTCTCTCTTCTGAGAGAGAATGTAAAAAAACAATTTTGGACATTTTTCTAACATTTATTTTTCTCATTTCTTTTTTATATTATTAACTTCTTTCGATCAGAATCGTTTTATTGAAGAAAATATGATTTATAGTTTCTTTAAAATTCGATACACACCCGTCAAGAGGATCCCACCCATCGCGCGAAGTATGTCCGGCTTTTATTTATTAACTCCACCTTGTGTCACCTGTGTTGTTGTTTTTGCGCAACTTTTTATCAGCAATAATGAAGTCAGAGACATGAGGGTTTTATTAACAGACGACAAAATGTACGAACATTTGAAAATAATTAATCCAAACAATATCAATAAAATATTATATTATGATCAACTGTAAATAATAAATTAAATGTTATAATTGATAATAATATAAAAAAAGAAAAGTAAAGGTATAGACAAGAAAGCCGGACATACTTTGCACCACGGGTATCCTTCGCTCCTCGGTTCGGATGTTCTTGAAGGGCGTGTAGAACATTTTAAGAAACGAACAAAACAAAATGTCCTACGAAAACGCGATACACTCGAACCGTTCGCACAGCGAGATCTAGTGGCCAAACAGCACCCCGAACGCGTTTTACCGTTCGTCTGAATTTCTCAAACTTTATGTCTTCTCGGATTAACCGCTAGATCCCGCCCCTATGTACGCCGCTCCCTTGCCCGTTCGTTCGCGAGTTTCCAAAAAAAAAAAAAAAACTACCTGTTTGCACGAGGGGACTGGAATGACAAAAAGAATTTATTTTAACGTTATCCGTTGCATACTGCTGCTTATCGTTGTTAGAAATTTAAATATTATTTGATTTTTTCGTTACGTTGTTGAACATTTAAACATTGTTCCCTTTTTGTTTTTAACGTGATCGTAATTTTAAACATTATTAATTTTTGACCACACTAATTCTATAGATACGACAGTTTATTATAAATTATGTAAAAAAAGGATGGAAATTAATAAAAATATTTTATTATCGCTTTTTCTTTCACTTTTTTTTTTGTTATCTGATACAGTAAACTGGGGATACCGGTAACTTTGCACCTTTAGGGTAAATTAACATAAAAAAAAAAAAAAAATAAATTGTTAGTATAATAGGGGTAGAACTAGTAATATATTTATACAGGAACATTTTTATTTTATAATTTTGTTCGTGGTATAATAAACGATATTTTGAAATCATTCAAACTCAAATGAGCCGCCGATTTTCTTTAAACGTCGGTACTCTTGATTAGAGTACACAACAAACGTAAAAGACGATCGAAAATGATATTAGGTATGTTGATTCAAAAAATTATATTTTTAATGATCATTTTAAAATTCTTTTGTTTTGTTTTTCTGAAGATTTGCAGTTTTTTGTTAATTTTTTTTACGATTTCGTTTTAGATCTCCTAAACAGTCAGAATTAAGCGCTGTGTGTTTAACATTGCACCAGAATAATTTACAACTGAAATGTGGTGAGTTACGTACGTTGGTGCAGAAAGTAACCAACTCTGCACCAACTATAAGAAAAAAAAAATATAAATATATATATATTTAAAATTAATAATTTTATTTAAATTAGTCAAATTTTCGTTACAATTAATCATTTACAATAATCATGCCTAAAAGATTGTGAAGTTTTTAAAACTCTGTCTTAACTATTATAGTGTCAGTACACTGATATAAGATAAAAAAAACAAATAAAAAAAAATTGGTGCAAATTAATTCTACGTTACAGTCTGTTACGTATTATATGTTTATTTAATCTTTTAGATTCTGAACGAAGTGAAGCAGCTAATGTTTTTACAATAATGTTTATTTTTTTTTTTTTTTCTGTGTACAACTTTTCGTATAGAAATACTTGTCCAAAAGTTTCTATCAGTAACTTTTTGAAACCGGATCTGCCTCTAAATTGTACTTTAGAGAGGTCAATTTTTAAATTTCTCAATTCTTCAATTTTTTTTTTTTGGAAAAAATTACCCAAAATTTGACAATAACGACTTGGAAACCATTATTTTTTGATCCGAACTATATGAAAATTTAAACTTAGATAGATTTAGATTTTGGCGTAAAAAAATTTTGAAAATGTGAAAAAAAATTTTTGGACATTTTTTTTCTCATTTATTTTTATTATTATTAACTTCCCTTGTTCAGAATCGTTTTGTTTGAAGAAATGATTAATCGTTTTTTAAAATTCAATACACCCGACAAGAGAATCCCACCCGTCGTGCTAAGTATGTCCGGTTTTTATTTTTGATTTACCAACGTTTTCGTTTATTGTTCCGTTTTGTTTGGTGATGTTTTTAAAATCAGTGTTTAATGCTTATATGGCATTTTGTCGCGCTTTCCGTTATCAGTTTCAATCGTTTTTTGACAGTTACAATATTATAATAACGTTATAAAAACGTTTTCGAGCCCTCCCCCCCCGGTTCAGATGACGTCATATTACGTATTTTATTCGCTACCTACGAAATTATTTATGACATAAAATAATAATATGTATCGAAATTGAAAAGGAAAACGAGTGCAAACTCGAAAGCGAGTATGCGAATTTCAAAATATAAATAATAATAATAATGATAACAAGTCTCTACCCGTTCGAATCGAACAGTTTTGGAGTAAAAGGTATAAAAGCGTATTTGAGGGAACGATTTTTTTTTTTTACAAAATATTCACAAAAACACACGTCTCGCGACGCTTTTCGAAAACGCTTTCAACCGCTTCCCCCACCGCCGTCGTCGCGGTCGTCGTTCATCGTTTTGTTTTTGGTCTCCGGCAAACACAAGTACAGGAACACCGCGCCCAGCCCGGCCACCGTGCCGAACACGTAGAACGTCGCGGACGTGCCCGCCGCGGACAGCAGGTACGGGCTGATCTGGATCACCAGGTAGAACATGACGAACCCGAAACACGTGGACAGACCGCTGCCGAGCTCGCGACAGTACGCGGGAAACATCTGAAATCGCACATGTGAATTAGTATAATATGTAATTAATCCAAAATTATCCAAAATATTGTCTAAAAACTTAAAGATACAACTGTATAGAACACTTATACGACCGGTGGTGATGTATGGATGCGAAACTTGGACGCTTCATAAGATACAACAGAATAACCTCTTAGTATTTGAACGAAAAGTCTTGAGGTCGATTTTTGGCACTTGCATAGATAGGGACACAGGAGAGTGGAGAATTAGATATAATGTGGAGATTAGGGAGCTATATCAGAAACCAAACATAGTCGACGATATTAGAAAGAGGCGGCTCTTTTGGGCTGACCACGCATGGCGAAAAGAAAGAGCCCTTGTACACAAGGTATCATGTGGCTCTCCAGAAGGCGTAAGACCACTTGGTAGACCAAGGTTCAGGTGGGAAGACCAGGTGTCAAAAGATGTGGAGCTGGTTGAACCAGATGCTGATTGGCGAATTCTAACGGAGGATAGAGAGAGATGGCATGGTATATGTTTGTCAGTTTGGTCTTAAAGGCCGTCAACTACGAAGAAGAAGAAGAAGTAATTAGTAATATGTATTTTCCAAAAAAAAAAAAAAAAAATGTTATCTTGTCTAACAGATAATTAATATTTTATTAGGTTTCTCAAACCAATGGCGTATTTGGGAATTTTTCATGGGAGGGGTACAAAAATTTTTCCCAACACAAATCCGTGTCCACAGGACCTAACCTTAAAATTCAATACACACCGGTCAAGAGAATTCCACCCGTCGTGCGAAGTGCTGCATGTCCGGTTTTTTTTTTTTTTTTTTTTATCTAAAAATGTTATCTTAACGAAGCGGCCTCACCTCGCCCGACATGATCCACGGCAAGGGCACCAGCCCTATGTTGACGAACACCATGTACGCGACGATGGACAGCACGGGCGTCAGGCTGGCGGACGCGGCGTGTGCGGGCACGGCGTGCACGGCGGCGGCGGCGGCGGCAGTCGATCCTCCGCCGCCGCCCGTGGCCGGGTCGCGCACCGACGCGGCCAGGCACAGGAGCGACAGGCACGTGCCCGCGGCCGAGAACACGGCCAGCGGCCGGCGGCCGTACCGCTTGGTCAGGCAGCACGCGACCACGGACACGGACAACCGAATGACGTCCAGCGCCATGGTGCAGTGGTACTCGTTGAAGTCGGGCCCGACGCGCCGCAGCAGCGCGACCGAGTAGAAGGCCACGGCGTTCACGCCGGAGAACTGTTGCACGAAAAAGAACAGGGACAGCACGGCCAGCGGCCCCAGGAACGACGGCCGCCCGAAGCACTGGCGCGCGGACGGCTTGACGGCGGCGGCGGACGTCGGTGGTGGCCTCGCGTTCGCGACGTCGTCGGGCCTTTCGTCCGCCGTCGCCCCGCCGCGGCCCCTGTCGCGCAGCCACACCGGCGACTCGGGCGTGAACCATATGAGCGCGTAGCCCGCGAACGGCACCGCCGAGCACAGCGCGGACACCAGCCGCCAGCCGAGGAACGTGCCCATGGCGTGCACGGCCAGTATGCCGGCGGACACGGAGAACGAGATCATGGCGAGCGCGGCGCCGCGGTACCGCTGTTCCGTCACCTCGGCGATGTACACGGCGGACGGCGGGCCCAGCAGCCCGGTGCACAGGCCGGTCAGGAGGCGGCCCGCGTACACGCCCGTCACGCCGGTGGCCAGCGACACGGCCGTCCAGCCCAGCACGAACGGCACGCATATCAACAGGTTGGTCGTCTTCCGGCCGAACTTGTCCATGAACACGCCGCCCAGCACGCTGCCCGCGGCCATCGGCAGGGCGGCCATGCTTGCTGAAACGACCACAGACGATAAAAATCGTAATTATTGAACAAAGAAAAAAAAAAAAGCCGGACATATTTCGCACGACGGGTGGTATTCTCTTGACGGGCGTATTAAATTTTAAAGACGCGATAAATCGTTTCTTCGGTAAAACGATTCTGAACGAAGGAAGTTAATAATATGAGAAGAAAAGAAATGCGAAAATTCGGAGAGCTGGGCTAGAATCGAACCTGGTACTGTCGGCGTGCTAGGCCGGTTTCTTTACCACTAGGCCGCAGCACATAACTTGACCATGTAGGTGAATTAGTAGATAAAATTAGTAGATTTCAAAATAGAATAAAATAGATAGAAAACTATTGTTGCATGTGGATTTCAATTCACACCATCGTATTCAGCGTCGAAAAATACATAACATGCAATAACACATTATCAACCTTCAGTAATTAAATGCTTATAATATATAGATATTTCGCAATATCTGTCTGTAATTTCTTCGATTTTTCTTCAGTCAAACCCTTGTAAAATGTTTAATTATTCGTCCGTAAGAAATTTTATCACACCAAAATATTCGCAATTAAATTTTCTATTTACGCACCAAATTTCAAAACAATCGGTTAAGCCAATTTTCTTATATGTACGTTAAAGTGCGTAATTTTAAGCAAAACTAACGAATTCTAATTTCAAACGGGTATAAAAAAAAAAGTTGACTAACTATCGATTTTTGAGATTTTTTCAGATCAACTAGACACATATGTCAGTGAGATCATATTGAAATTTCAAGTCTTAATATCAAAAATCAAAAATTTTATTGCATAAATACTAACAAAAAACGAGATATTTCCGAAATTTTCAAAATGCCGTACTTAACTCAAAATTGATCAAATCTTTTTGAAATTTTTATGAAATGTTCTCGTAACTATTTTTAATAGTTGATGAAAATTTCAAGTCTCTAGCTACATTATTTTAGAAGTTATGTCAAAAATTAATTTTCAGTTTTATGGAAATTTCGGTAATTGCGTATTTTGCCGTTTTTCGTCAATTTTTCGACAGTTTTTCCCCGTTTTTGGAAAAAGTATTGAGAAATTGGAAAAATGACCTCTTTAAAGTATCATCTGGGTATGATTCCGGTTCTATAGAGATACTAATCGAAACGTTCGGACAAGTATTTCTATACGAAAAAGTGTTTAGAGAAAGAGAAAAAAAAATAAAAAAAAAAACATCATTGTAAAATCATAAGCTTCTTCACTTCGTTCAGAATCTAAAAATTATGGACCTGACATACAGTCAGAGGCGTGTTTAGGCACAGGCCCTATAGGCCCGGGCCTAGAGCGGCAACATTTGAAGGGCGGCAAATTTTCAAGAATTTTTTTACAAAAAGTATTTTTCATTTGATGAATAAAATTAGTAAATTTTTTAAGCAGAAAAATTATTTTTATACTAATTATATATTGTCTAATTTAGAACTTTGAATTAGTTGTAACAATACGTTTTGTTTCTACTTACCAATGTTTTGTGTGTTTATTTTATTTTATTTTTTTGAGGGGAGTATGCAAGGGTGTGGGTTGTCATAAAAAATAAAAGCTACACTTGATACAGGAGTCTACGCACGCTTCTGCTAATATAAATATATAGAATATATTATTATGTTTTAATTGTACTCCGATTTCTAGCTGTACTAAAAAGCTAAAAAGCTGTACTTAAACGGAATAAAAATTATGTAAGATCGATTATGGGTACTGAAAAATTCAATAGTTTAGCAGTAATGAATATTAAAGTGAATTTAAATTGTGATGATTTAATTGATGCATTTGCTGGGGAAAAAACTTAAAGTTTTAAGTATAATTGATTTGTAAATTACAAAAAAAAATATTAGGTGCAATTTAATTTTTAATAATAATGTACCTATCTTTTTCTATAAAATATTATAATAAAACAAATTGTATATTCAAATATGTTTTATAAATAATTTTTAAAAGGGTAGGCGGAAAATTGGAAAGTGCCTATAGGCGGAAAACCCTTAAATACTCCACTGCATAGTGATATATACTTTCGCACCTACGACATTGTTCACTCTTCGGGTCAGAGGTACTCTTGGTGGGTGTGTAGAATTTTTAAGAAACAAAAAATCATTTTTTCAATAAAACGATTCCAAACGAAGGAAGTTAATAATGTAAAAAACAATAATAGTCATAATTTTCAACACAATAGTTATAATTTTCGAATCTTTAAAAATAAACAGAAGCACCACTCAAAATCGCTTCATTGAAGAAATGATATTTATTATTTCTTTAAAATTCAATACATCCACCAAGAGCATTGCGAGGAGCGAAAAATACTCATTTGGATTTTTATTTACCCGTTTTAAGATCAGTTATGAGAAAAAAATTTTAAAAGTTAGAATTGAATGATAAGGGGTGCAATATAGGAAAATATTTAAGTTAGGGGTACGGAAGAAAAAAAAAAATGTTTGAGACATTAAATAACTAGCTATTTTTTTATTATTATTATTATTATCACACAGTTGACGAAAATTCAGAATTTCAGATGCAAATGTACCTGTGTTTATATTTATCAAGTATTTATTATATTAATTATTTTAATACGATAATAATTATTATAATAATTTGTCACTACTTTTTAAAAAACTATCATAATAAAAAAGCGTTGCTTAAATATTGGTGGTAACATTATAGGGGGTAGCAGCCACAAAAAAATTGAGAACCACTGGTCATAAAACGTGGAAAAAAAAAAAATTAAAATGCGACCATGTACCGACGTGGATATAACAGCAAGAGCTGCAGACCGACCGAGCTCTTTAAAATACTTAAAAACGCACACGGCACGCTTTTGGCCAAATCAAACACTCCAAAACAAAGTACTCTACACTACACTCGTTTTATAATATTATACGGCCTCGTGGCACACATTCGTTTATTGCAAACACGGGGCGAAATCCTGTACGTTTCCAGAGAGCACCTGTCCCGCCGCCACTCAAAATGTACGATTAAAACGATTTACATAATATAGGTATGAGTCCCGTGGTGCGTCCGAGTTGGCGAGATTAAGCTGTTTTATTTTTTTTTTTCAACGTTTTTTCCCCTTTTTTTCGACGTACTGAAATAATAATACACGAATAATCTCTCTCTCTCTGCTGCTACAATGGCTCGCGCGGTCCTTTTTATCGTCATCGCACAGTCTGTATATTACGTACATTATAAGGATACAACGACGAAGGATTTTGTCGACATAGCTCGCCCTGAGGCCGGGGGTATTGTAGTTGACTGACCCTTACGGGGGTGGGTCGCGTACCTGCGACGACGCGCGACGGTAGATTTCGATTTAAAAACGATTAATTTAATAATAAAAAAAAAAAAAAGAAAAATATTGTTTAAATATAACTAAAAAATGTTTTTGGACCCGTCCGAGAGAAGAGATACACCACTGAAACTTAAAATAAACATAAAAATGATTTCATTAAACATCTCGTGTTTGCTATAATAAAAATATAGAACAAACTTTTCAATCATCATTAGCCTAAAGCAGTGATTCCCAACCGGAGTGACGCGGCATCCTAGTGCCGCCAAAATTTTTGAATTATAATTTTTAAGAAAAAATAACTTTATGAAAAATATACTTAATGTATATGTGTATAATAGCATAGATTATAATATAAAACCTAGTGTGTTTAATTTTTTTATAATTTGTAGTAATACTGTAATATTCTATCTATTTTAATTGATATATACTGGTTTTATATAAAATTGAAATTTTCGAAACATTTTAAACCATCTAGAAGCAAATTGTGATTTAAAAAGTTTCTAGTGGAATCTTTTGGACAAGTATTTCTATACGAAAACGTGTATACATAAAAAAATAATAATAATAAACATAAAAAATTGTAAAAATACTAGGTTCTTCGCTTCACTCAGAATGAAAAAATGTAGGATTAACGTAAAATGTATTAATTTGTTTAATAAAATATAATATAATACGTAAGTATATACTATTTTGCCACTTTTGGTTATACCTAGCTAAAGAATAAAAACAAAGTTACAAATTATAAAAATATAAATATACGATTTAGAGTATAGAGTTCAGGGTGCCTCGGAATTTTTTGAAAATATATGTGGTGCAGTGAGTCAAAAAAGGTTGGGAACCTCTGGCCTAAAGTTTCTAGTTTAGTGTCAAAATACCTCGACTTTAATATTATGGTAGGGTGACCATATTTGAAAAAATAAAATACAGGACAAAAATATTTTTTATAATATTTTTAAATTAATAAGTATTTATTATACATATATATTATTATATTTTTGAATCATGAAAAAGTATAATTTTTAAACCACCTATTATAGATTAAAGTTAAACACAAAATTGTTTTTTTGAAAAACATAAAATAACATAATTAAATTAAATTAACTTTTTAAAATTTATTCATGTACCTATATTGTATACTTCACTTTCTAAAAAAAAACTTGTTGATTAATTTTGATGGCTACTGTTATGACATAAATTATCTTCACTATTTGATATTTCGTATTTTTCCGAAGTAGTGATTTGGTTTAACAATTTGGGATATTCTAAAAGAAACGTATGAAATAATATTCTTTAAAATGTTGTTTTATACGATTAAAATCGATCTCACGGTGTCCACGAGATTTTTACATTGTTTTATTTTCAATAAATTTCATGTGAAAAATTTTAAATCAACACAATAAGGCGAAAAACCGGATTAGACTTGAACTGACGGGACAAAAAGCGTCCTGAGATAAATTAGTCAGGACAACAGGACACAGGGCCGAAATAACTGATGATCCAATGTAAAACAGGACGTATGGTCTAACCCAATATTTTGGTAAAATTTCAAGTGAATCGTGTTGACGTCAACGTAACAAATGAAGTCCAAAAATTTAATTTCAAAGAAATCCTGTAGAGGTCAGGTTAATCCCGTCCAATGAGACGGTGGTGGCACTCACCTATCCAGGACTCTTGATCGCTGCTTATCCTGATGGCCGATCGGTCGTCTTTGAGCTGGGGCAGCAGTACGGCCGAAAACCCGACGGTCATGCCGGAGCCAAGGGTCACGATCAGCGGTCCGGAAGCGGCGAACATCTGCAAATCGAGCGAAAGTAAAAATAAATTACGCGAGTCGATTTGGGGGGGGGGCATCAGAATCAGCTTTCGGTGCTGATACAGTTACGCCGCAAATTTGGCACCTGAGTGAAGTCACTCAAATCTCTAAAACACAAAAATTGTTGAGAAAAACTGATTTTCTGTCACGCCTTATACTAATAATAATTATTTTTGTTTTTCAAATCAAGGCGCACTTGAAGCGTTTTGGGTTTATGTTTCGGTATACTATTAATGGTTTTGAAACCTGACGAGAGGTTTGGGGTATTTCAATTTTTGTTTTT
Source organism: Stegophylla sp. TES_Ste_2020 (assembly GCA_025469315.1). Classification (NCBI taxonomy): domain Eukaryota; kingdom Metazoa; phylum Arthropoda; class Insecta; order Hemiptera; family Aphididae; genus Stegophylla; species Stegophylla sp. TES_Ste_2020. Next base: position 3,988 of record JAIPRM010009880.1, on the reverse strand, counting down.
TTGGAGAAGACCAGTTTTGCAACAGTTTTCCGAGTTGGCTGGTTTTACAACACGCTGAATACTTAATTTCACTTTATTTCATGAAAAACCATAGCTACAGGATGAAAATAATACAAACAAAATATTGTTTTATAGAAATTTACCCAAAAAGTGAAATATGTAATACCAAAAATAATAAAAAATATTATTCTTAAGTTCTTTTTTTTAAATTTTTTTGTAAGGAATGAGTCATAACCACATGTTGTCACCGCGCATATAATCTGTGTTTATTTTTTAATTTCCTGACATTTGCCAGGTAATTATATGTTTATTTTTCTTATTGAATTTTAATAATACGGTTACATGGGGATTTCGATCTGTTCGGTCATATTATACCTGTTATTCATCTGCACAATTATCAAAGTTTATTATTTTTTTTTTTTCGCGTAAACTTGATACAGTACTCATGTCAGATTTACTATAATATTATTTTTGGAATTTTATTTTTACTTTTTTTTTTGAAATATAATATTATTCAACAACTGGTACACGGATCAATATCACGAGGCATTTAAATGTACAAAGTTCGCTCGTTTTTCTGCACTTGCATAATATTAAATGTTATTGATTTGTTTTTGAATGTTATGAATTCGAATTTCGCTAAACATAAGTTTTAGAAAACAACCACAATATTAATTTCGATATAAATAACGATTTAGACATATTAACTATCCAAAACAACATTTACATTAATTCGGTATTAGAAGAGTTGCATAATGTATACAATGAAATAAAGAAAAATAATTTTAATAACATCTTAAATGTTCAAACAGATTTTAAAAATAATATAATATAACAATATATTTTAGATAATAATAATAAACACAAAATATAGAATTCTCTTTTTAACACATCTATATACGTACACACTCTGTTCATTTTTAAAATATAATCTCTCTCTCTGATTATATTCTCTATATTGTAAAACGACTATTTTATCAATTTCTACATCTCATTTAAATCTTTTTACTTTTCATTGACAATTTGTCTTAACCTGATGATGATTTTTAAAATCGAAACCGGTCGTTAATGAAAAAATTATAATACTCCAGGCTAAGTTTATTTTTATTTATTTATATATTTATTTTATTTTTATATACCTATATATTATTATCGTAGGTTTATTGTTGTTAATTAAAAGCAAAAAGAATTATTATTGATTTATAAATTAATATTATTATTCGGCGTAATTTTTGTAATATAATTTGGTTTGCATTGTCCGCATATATGAACGAAACATTTATTTTATTTTATTTTTTTTACATTATTTCAAAATTTCGGAGTAACACGAATTTTATTTGTGTCAAAGATTCCGTTACGTATTCGCGTATCTCAAAAATACTAAAGTAAATCGTTTAACTATACAGTGTTAATTATTTTTATTCGCTATCTAGTTATAGTTTTTAGTAATTTTTATGACTCTTTTATTTTCTCAGAAATTAAATATTGTATAGTATAAGTGTAAAAATACGCGATTGTACGTGTTAAATAACAGATCTCGAAAGATAATGAATAAAAGAACAAAAAAAAAAAAAAAAATAGAAAATGATTTCTGTTAAAGACAAAATTTACAGATTATCTTTTCTACACGCGTTAAAAAATAATATTATATTATGGTCGTAAAACTGGCCTCGTTGATTTTGTCAGTCATTTATATTGTCGAATTCGTCTTTTCTTCTCATAAAAAAACAAAAACAAAAAAAAAAAAAACCTTGAAAAGTTATTTTTATAAAACGTTGTTAATATTCGTCGGCTGTATTTTAGAGAACGACATAACGACAACACGATTAATAAATCGATTAAGTCTTGACCAATAATAAGTAGGCAATCGTGTGAATTATAATATGTAAATTGAATATTTTATAATTATTATAAAAATCAAAAATGTACACGCGGAAACGTGGCGATAATCTTGAAGGATATCGAGTATCAGACACCCAGTTCTTACGAATTTTAATTGTTTATATAAAAAATAATAATAATAATATTAAAATTATTAGTGTAACACTTCGGCCGAGTTAATTGCTTTTTGATGTTCTCAGTCTCTACCCGAGTATAGCGATATTATGATATCATGTCGAAGTTAATAACTTTTTTGACGACGGATAGTTTAAGTGCTAAACGATTTTTAAATATTTATTGAACTACTGTAGTTTATACCAGAGGTTTCCAAACTTTTTATGGACATTTTTGAAAAAAAAAAAAGCATTCTGTATTACAATTTTTATGATTTGTAAATAACTCTAATTATTATTCATTAAATTATGTAATTAATATTTTAAATCATATAGAAATACGTGTAAATGAACATAACAAAACAAAAATAAAAAGTTACAGACATACTTCACCCCATGGGGATTTTTCGCTCGTAAAAATATATTCTTTCACAAAATATTTTTCAAATTATAATATTTACTATCCAAGATTCAAAATTATTTACTATGTATAATATACTTTAAAATATCATGATAAATAAATGACTAAATTAGACATTTTACCACCAATATTTTTTTCGAAATTAATCAGGATTATAAAATAACTATTATGAATTTTTTTTTTTTGTAAAATTGAAGTATAAAATTTTAAATTCAAAAACTTGGGGGGGGGGCAGTTCAAAATTATTAATCGAATAAAAATTATTACATTTGTCAAAACGTACTGGAAAAACTTGTACAGGCTGTGTAAGTCTATGGATATTTTTAACTCAGTTAAGTCAAATGAAAAAAACCAAAAAGTTAAACAAGTTAATTGAGTTTTGAGTTAACTCAGTAAAATTAAAAAAAAGTTAAGTTGATTATTATTATTATTTTTTTAATTCCAAAGATTTTAGGTTTTGAAGTGTAGTTTTTATTTTCCATTTTATTTCTCAACGTCTTTACTAATGTGTCATAACAATACGTGTCAACGAATCTTAGTAGTGGATCTTATTTAAAAAAAAAAAAATCGCATGCCTATTTTGTATTTTTTGAAAATACCAAAACTTATTTTGTAATATGTAAATTTAACTTCAAGGGATTTTGTTTAAAATAACATCGTTTCCCGAGTTAACAAAGTGTCGATAATTGAAGTTAAAATTTGAGTCAATATAAAATATCAAAACGCAATACAAGTCAAGTTAAAAAGTTAAAATTACGTTTTTAAGTTTTCAACCAGCCTTGATAATATACGTATAAAATAATAGTAATGACCTAATGAACAACTGGACATATTCTTGACCGCAACGTGATACCACGGCGGCTGATGCGGATAACGCACTTGTAAATAACAATAATTATTTATAATTCGAAAAAAACACGTTTACTGGCGGCGTGCGTTACCTGTTTGAACACCGGCGGAACGTTCAGTTTCAGATACATAATGTTTTGTTGTTGCTGTTGTTGTTTAGATCATTATCTTGCGTGTAATTTGAAACGCGTACTCGCAAGCTGCTGCTGTTGATTGCACAGTAGAAGGAAATCGATTTTTCTCACACTTCTCGTCGCCGCCGTCCTATGACGATGCCGTTTTGCATCTAGCAAAAATGGAAAAAATAATAATAATAATAATAATAATAATAAAAGTTCGAATGATTGGCAAATATTATTATATTATTATACTGTAATGATGTTACATTTTTTGCTATACAGTTGTTAACGTCGTCGTATTTTTTTTTTCCACGCGGACACGAACGATTCCCGTCAATTCATCATCACGGGTCGGAATAATATTCTCTTTTGCGTATGTATATATATATATTAGATTCTGAACGAAGTGAAAAACCTAGTGTTTTTACAATGATGTTCATTTTTTATTTATTTTTTCTGTGTACAACTTTTCGTGTTAAGAAATACTTGTCCAAAAGTTTCGATCGATAACTTTTTGAAACCCGATTCGCCTCTAGATTGTACTTTAAAGAGGTCATTTTTTGAATTTCTCAATTCTTCAATGTTTTTTTTGGAAAAAACTACCC
>JAIPRM010009879.1:0-14287 GCA_025469315.1 Stegophylla sp. TES_Ste_2020 | reverse complement strand
TTCGCTGTCATAAATTAAAATTTTCAAATCCTTAACTTAGAATCTTGACTAGTATCCGCGGCCCAGTACCACGTTGCTTGAGGCCCTCAAGTGGGCCGCGGCCCATAGGTTGGGAACCGCTGATCTATATAATAATAAATAAAATACCGGGACATACTTTGCACGGGATATGGACGTTCCGCCGAATTCAAACGGACATTAGGCCGACAGTCAAAGAGCCGAAAGTATTTTAGTTGACTATGTTTATTAATAGCCGACATTATGAAAAGTCAGGCGCGGATTCAGAGGGGGTCTATGGGTGCTCGAGCACCCCCAGTCACATTAACCACACTACACGAAACTATATAAAATGATTAACTGACTAAAAAATATGATATTTTTTAACGCGATCGCTTGCCACACATGGGTGAAATTGAAATGCAATAAAGTGTAGGTAGATGAATTTATTATAAAAAAGCTGTATATATTTCTCACCACCAGTTTTGGTGATTTGTAGATGAATTAAATTTTAAAGAAACGATAAATCATTTTAAACTTTAAGGGCGTTTTTGTCAACATTTGAGTAGTTTTTCCAAAATTTTGAACAAACTATTAGAGGATTTGAAAATTTCTGATTCATAAAGTTGCTGGTCGAAACTTATGGAGAAGAATTTCTATAAAAAAAATTAAAATAAACATAATTTTAAAAACTCTAGCTTCTTCACCCCACATGAAATATAAAACGTAAAATAAACTGAGTAGATCATTATAGTATAATAAACAAATGAAGTGGATAATTTATTAAATGTTTTTTTTTTCTAATAGAGATATAAATACATAATTTATTTTACATAGATATTTTATATCGTGATTAGTTTGTAGGATATAATATAAACAAAAGAAAGCTGGATCTGGTCCAGTATCAACCTATATTCTAAAATTATGGTAGTTACTCATTTTTTTTTTTTCCACGGGATAGCCCTAGTACAATTTTGATGAATCCGTTATACATACCAGGATAAAATATCATAATTTATTAAAAAAAAGATTCGTATATATTTTATTTGTAGATCATTTAGACAGGTATAGATACTTGAAATTGTATATTGTAGATTGATATCCGAAATAATTTAAAAATTAAATTATAAATAATTACCCACTTTTAATATTTTTTACTTATAAATGAGCAAATGAATGAGAAAAATTCGAGGTTGCTATTTAAAAATAATCATTTGTATTGTACACGGGCTTGCCAAAAGGTTTCAAAATAGAAAATTTTGTCTTTTTTCCTCTCTATTTGATGTCCGCGGCATTCGAGCGTAGGTACACGACGATGCACAACAATAATAAATAATAATAATATTCGTCGGTCTCTTTGTCCCGCTTTGTCACCGGCAAAAAAGGACAGTCGACGAGGGGCTAGGGAAAAAGAAGAGGGACGGGGCGCAGTGTTCCGACCTAATATAATATGTATCGTTTATTTATTGCCCCGCATTCAGCGACGGCGGCGGCGCCCGTAATCGGCCGGTCTTGATCTCTCGTACTGGCGCCTTCGGACGACTCCAGAGCACATATTATTATTATTATTATTATTATTATTATTATCATCAGCTATCGTCGTCGCAGCCGCATCACGCTCCGCCGCTGCCGCCGACCGATTGTTTCAGACGTGGCCCCGTCGTCGTGTGCGGACATACAGCCGCCGCTCCGTCGTACATTAGTCGTATTAACCGGTTCGATTCATGTATTCAACATATTATTTTATTTATAATATTTTAACCGGAGCTAGAGACGTATGTATACCTCGAGATACCGGAATCGATAGTAGTTCGATTGTGCTGCCTACAGCAGATTCCAAGATTCGATTGTGCTACCCCTAAATAATTTCTTTTGAAAGTATCTACAATTAAGAATAAAAAATTTGTTTTAAAACGATGTCCAAAATCAAATTATTCTGTATATAGGTAGCAGCAGCGGCTGATAGGCCCACCGGGATACCGGGACTTTACCGGTATTCCCTCTTCACGGTGCGCGTCCTTCTATTGTAGTGATGTAAATTTTTTTGAGTTGGAATCCATAGGAGCTTTTAACATCAAAGAACTTAATTTTATCCCATAAAACAGTGCAGTGCAATACAATTTATGTAGTTGAGCAGCTAATAAATTGTCATTAAAAACATTGTTAGTAGATAGTGTATAATGCTTAGGTAGTGTTCTTACTAATTTTATCGTCGCAACGAGCACGATGTCAATTCATTTTGTAACAATAATGTACTGTTTTCAATTTTAATACATGCGACGAAAACACTATGCGACGGCCGACGATGTCACTAAAGTATGAAATCGTTTGCAAGTTTGCATTATATATCGGTTTATATTATATGGACGGCAGGCCGAATCATGGAAAAAAGATATTTATTTTAAAACATTTATTTTTCGCTTATCCAAATATACGTGGATATAATGAAACGAATAAAATACGATCAGTTATCACTTTTCATTCATAACCAGTCACGCAGTACTTAAAGCAATACTTAAACCTAGGTTTGGCATCTCTAATTTACACTATTTGTAGAATAATTAATGCCTAGGTACCGCCCCTATTCCGGTTAATATTTTTCCGGTAATTTTTTTTTTTTTACCTATCCGCCCCTGATAGATAGTTGTAAATATTGTTGATGAAGAAACCAAAATTCTGATATTATTACAATAACGACTAACTGGAGTACGAATTACGAGACACGAAATCAAAGAGATTCACCCCAATATGTTTTCGATGTTGATAAATGGAATTGTTTGCGAAAGAGTAGTTCTGAAAAAATATGCCAAATAGAAAGTCCAAAAAAGGACTCGAATAACAATAAATACTGCATGAATAAAATGTTAGAAACATGGGTACATCATTTTTAACTGCAAATTAAAAAAAAATGTGTATGCGTTTATTTTGACATCGTGAAAACATTTACAAAACAATAAACGCACGTATGAGTATAAAGCATGTGTTTTGGGGAAAACGATTTTTCAGTAATAAATATCAATAATATTATGTAGTTCGTTCAAATCGTTTACACTTTATTCGTACAACACACAGTTCACAGTAAGTCATGTGATATATGAGCGAAAACCGAGTAAACGGTAAAGGTAAAATAATTAAACTAAATAGGACAAAACATAATATGAAATAGCTAGTCCCCTCCCATAGAGTTACTAAATTTGTCACTACTGAAAAAAAGTATAAACAATAATAGTTGTCTTCCGAGCTGGTTATTTCGTAATAACAATATAAATTGTTTGTTTTTTTTATTTACTGACGGGAAAATGTCGTTCACAAAAACAATTTTTATATTCTGTTGACGCCTTATTCAACAATAATGATTTCGTTAACCACCTAACAGCTAACTACCCTTTAAAATATTCGAATTCACTTAGGACATTCATTTATATTTTGTTTTTATTTTCTATTTATTATCACTTTTTTATTAAGTAGCCACTATATATTGTACTTGGCACATATTTTGATCGTCGCACAATACAATATTTATTAATAAAGTAATTGTTACTCATTCTCAGGTTAGCAGTCGAGTTGTTGTTGAGCTCACCTGTTTCTTAGGGAGAAACAAAACGGTGAATGTAGGGGTGGCCACGAGCAGGCTACCAACATGTGAACAAAGTAATTGTTATTGCGGCAAAGTTTTCCGGAAAGCTAAATTTCATATAAAGAATTTAGTGCGTTACAAAAACGTAAAACGTATACTTAAGAATACATACTTCGTCCATAACTATATTTTTATATCTCCACCCACCTACCAACGATAAATTCCTAGATAAATTCACAATGGCGTCTAATGTATGATAATAATAGGAAGCGACTACTCTGCCGTTATAATAATAGGACTGCTCTTGCTTGTACTCGTATATAGGTGTACGATATGCCTTCCGTACACGAAGCAGAGCGAAAGAATACGCGGGTAAGAGAAGATTTTTCTCATAATCACGTTGCAAGCACAATAAAAAAATATGTAATATATATTTAAACCTCATAGCGTAATGTAATATTGTAACAACTACACTGTTACTTTCGAAATCAAACACGCGCAAAATTATATATTTCACGCACACACGATGTTGTGCGTGGAAAACTATGCCAAGAAGTATATAAATATCGTTATAGTAATACAATATAATTATTATAATGTTATAATAATGTACACATATCACATAATATTTATGCGCTCATGTATTTGAGTACATAACAATATGGCATATACTTACCAATCGAGTGCCTGTGTATATGTATGTGTGCAAGGGCGTACTTAGGATTTTTGATTTGAGGGGAGGGGGCTCCTTAGAAATGATCGTTTCGACAGAAAATAGTTTGAAAAAAAGACATTGGCTATTATTAAAGAATCAGATGAATTGCCGCCATGATATATTTCAACGTGTGTAATGGTCAAAGATTTTGCAACGTTAACTGCAATGAAAAATATAATTTATAATACATATATTTTATGACTGATATATATCATTCACATATTAGATAAAATTATATATCTGATATTTTATCGCATAAAATAATAATGGTTTTATAATATTATTCAAACATAATAAGTTCGATTAATCGTAATAAAACGGAATACACTGGAATTATCACATTGACGCATGTGCATCCTTTATCCTATGATTATTAGTAAGGCCCGGATTCCAATATTTATTTCGGTGATCTTAGGCAATGCATAATTTGTTTTATGTAACAGAAAACTCAAAAGTGAAACTTTTATTTTACATTTTTCAATGTTTTTTCATTTTTAGAGCATATTTTAGCATTTTCGGTCATTTTATTCATTTAAAGGTATACGTATTTCAATAATATACTTACAATTTTTATAATGTATAGTCTCTGTACATAATACGAATCAATGATTTAAATTTAACTAATTCAAAATATTATTCATGTTTTTTGGGTTTTTCCTTAAAAATATCTATCTATGACTTGGCAGATGGCAAATAAGAAAACAAATTAAAATATAAAAACACAAAAGACCTTTTTAAGAGTATTTTCATGGTAAAATGCATTTTTTAAGGGCATTTTTATGGCTAGTTATATTTTTTTAGAGCATTTTTTCGATGGTTTATAGTGCATTTAAATCCGGGCCCTAATTATTAGGTGTGTCACTTAATCACTTTACCGTGGATGCATTGTTATAACGAAGCTTTCGAAATACTATTTTTTTTATGGATTGAAAAACGTTTTAAGTCCTCCGAGCATTATGGTCACGAGTAATTTATGTATTATACAATGCATAAATCCAAATTTTCTGGGACATGGTTCCTCACTCAACCAGCTCTGTGTGTGGCTTCACAATCCAACAATCTGAGATCACCGGGCAATGCATGCGATTGTTACGTTTGCGGTCGTCGTCGTTGCCGCGGTTATGACGACCCGACTGATCCGCCGACCTAACATCTGATCGCGAGTATAATCGGATTATCTTAAGTCGTGAACGCGGTGGATCCGAGAACCGTGTTTTTCCCGAACGAAAACCGTCACGAATTCGGACAACGAATAAATTTCGTCATTTTATTTTTCTTTCTTATTCACTCTCCGCATTTTACATACCTACTAATGCTGTATCGGGAAATGTATTAAAATTAACAGTAGTAAATGTAAATTTGATCAGTACTTGAAATTCACATTTCTCAATAGTGGCTATTTTACATTTTCTTAAAAATTACAATTAATGTATCACATTATAACAAGTAATCACATTATTCGAAGTCGACAGCTTGATAACGATACCTAATATAAGAGATTAAAAATATTAATTTTTTATTATTTTTAGCAGCCATTCTACTCTATTGATTTACTAAGTATTTTTAACTATATGATTGTTTGAATAACATTAATAATATTTCAAACTAATTTTATTATGTAAAGTATGAACACTACAATATGTGTCATATAATTAGAAAAGGTATACAATTTTCGTTAATTATTTTAATATAGTGCTGTATGTTATATACCTACCCAGTGTGTTTTATTTATTTTTTTTTAACTTAATGATTCCTACTATGATGCAACTGAACATCCTACTAAATCTGCAAACTGTTTTGGCCCACCAAGTGTGAACAAAAAAAAAAAAATGAGGAATTCTAAAAATGTCTTGCTTGTCACTGTGTAAAGCAGGTTGACGTAGGAGCAGTACTGCGCTACCCTAACTTGCAACTCAATTTACGCATTTATAATAGATCACAAAATCTGTTCTACGCTATGCTGAGCTGCGCTGCGTCACATGCGTCTCAATTTTAGCGATTTTTCCCAAATGTTTAGCGCAAGCTCTACTATGTATACTAACTTTATCTATTAACCATAATTTCTCAGAACGTTTTACAATTTATTTATCTATATCAAGGTACTTTTTTATAACATTATTTTTGTTCTTATTTTGTCTAAATAACTGAAGTTAAAGCCTCCGTTAACATGGAATGAACGAAAATCCACGAATTTCGCATATTTTGTCAAATATTTCCACGTATATCGAACATTTTGTATATTTTGCACCCGGGATTTTGATCATTACGGCCGTAAAAAATATTTCATTTTGGAAATTTATTAATTCCGCATTTCCGTTCAATAAAATATCTTCTCACGTCCCCGGCAAGGTTATAGGGTCGTGTCGTGTCGTCGTCATTATATAGATACTCGTTGCTCGACGCTCGTCGGATTTTAATGTTGTAAATATAACTAAATATTGTATTGTAACATAGTATGTGTTTACGTACGTCGTCGATTCGGATTCACTAGCTATGATTCCATAGAATTACGATGACGAGTAATAAATAAGGCCAAGAACTATTGACAACCCATAAATCTTAAAAAGAATTGACCAAAAAATTTGCAAAAATTAATTAAAAACCGAGCTTTGATTTCCAAAAAACTGGTGAAAACCTAAGTTTTCTCTTACAGAAACTGAAAATGTATAATAAAAAAAATATGAAAAATAAAAAATCTCAGTTTTCCGGGTATCTGATGTCAAAAATAAACTGTTAGCATAGAAATTCTTAGTCAACAAGTTATTTCAGTATGTAACTTAAAACAATATTTTCAAAAAATTGTTTTTACCAATAACTGAAAACAATATTTTCAAAACCTATTAAAGTAGGTAATTAAAATGAAAAACCATAGAGAATGTATTTATCTAATAAAATTTGTAATACAATTCTTAAAACCCATTATTATTATAGATAAGGCTTAAGCCTTATCTATAAATCACTGAAAAATACTCAAAAAATTTACTAAAAAGGTATTTTCTATTTATTATTATTTTTTAATTGACAATAAGCATTTAATTGTTTTGTTTTTTTTACACAATATGATAAAAACAATAAAATAATTAATAAGATTAATTAAGTTCACCATTATTTCTTTTCAAAAATGAACAATACGGGTTTATCCTCTTAAAAAGTCTTAAATTAATGTTTGTCATCGAACAATTTGTTCTTTATAAGATTATCGCTTATTATTAAGTATGGTTATTTTAATTAAAAGCTGATATAAGATAATAGTTCTTTGATCGAAAATATTTAAAGAAACAAAAAAGTACTCTCCTGTTTCGACTGTAATTATTATTTTCGACTCATTAATGAATAATGTTCCTCATTTATTTCAGACGAAAATAAACTTAAGTTAAGTCTTAAGTTACTTTGGTTTAAAAGCCACATAACGTGGTAGACCAGTGTTGCCCAACCTTTTTTGACTCGACGCCTTTTTTGACTTCTAAAATCTCTCACCGCCTCATTCATATAATTTTTTTTAAAAACAAATTAAAATTTTTTTTGTGGTTATCATAGTTAGAAAAATGACCTAATAAATCTTTTTCTTACATAAAGTAATAACACAAAAAAAACGATATCACTAATGATTGAATTGATATTCTACTAATTAAATGATTTTTGTCACAATAGATACATTCTACATACCTATTTATAATATAATTCTGTAATCTGCAGTATAAAATTATAACTCGTCCCAATATCCATTTAATATTCAGTGTAGTCATTATCGAAGCGCCATATTATGAAAATAACTAATTTGTAAATATTAAATAATTATCAATGAAAAATGATTTTTATTCGGTAAACATAACTGTCGATACATTAATACATTAAATTGGTATTATATTAGGCAATATTATGATCATTTTTTTTCAGTATAATATTGTTTTTGAACTTCTGATATTTTAAAATTGTAACGGTCGCCGCCGGCCAAGTACGGGTTATATATTTAGTATAAACATCAATAAACGCTAATGATCTTCTTCTTTTGGATTCTGAACGAAGTGAAGAAGCTAGTGTTTTTTATTTTTTTTTCTGTGTACAACTTTTCGTATGGAAATACTTGTCCAAAGTTTCGATCAATAACTTTTTGAAACCGGATTTGCCTCTAAATTGTACTTTAGAGAGGTCATTTTTTTTTTATATTATTAAATTCCCTCGTTCAGAATTGTTTTATTGAAGAAATGATTTATAGTTTCTTTAAAATTAAATACACCCGTCAAGAGAATCCCACCCGTCGTGCGAAGAACACCCATCGTGCAAAGTATGTCCGACTTTTTTTTTTTTGATGATCGAAAAATGTAGAAAATAATAAAATTTAAATCGCCTTTTTGGTACCCCCTTAAGTAATGTACCCCCTCAATATTAAAAATACACACGTAAGAATCACTAGGATAGACAAACGACTAAGTTTAAGGGCAACAAAAAAATATTCAATTAAATAGAAATTCAACACATAATAGTTCGCATTGTTTAGAATATTTTTTCTAAATTTTAACCTCCGTTGATCGCCGTCTATCGGTCGAACTACTTTAAAAGTCTACGTGCGATAATTTTTTTACAATTATTGTGAAAATGAGAAGATGAAAAAATTTATGTACCATTTATACTTTATACTTATACGTAAGTTTTACTTTTTTTTTTTGGTTGATATCTACATAAATAATTATTGAAAAGTAGAAAATAAAATAAAAACATAGGAACAAAAAATCAATGTTTTTTACTATTTGTGTGTGTGTATTTCTTTTCAAAAATAAAGAAAATATTATAATTGATTTTGGATGAATTTAAAAACAGATTTTTGTTATTTTGTGTCTTGACAGTTAATGTGTGCAATAATAATAATATATATTTTTTCTCGGTAGGTATATTGACCTTAAAAAAATTTAATAAAAAATAGAAAATTGACGAATTTTTGACCAAAAACCATACTGTTTATTATTCTATTAGACCTACTAAATTAAGAATTTTTCGGGTTGCGACCAAATAAGGGTTAAAGATGGTTGAAAATAAAATTATTTTATGTGATTGTTAGTGAAGCGATCGATAAACATGTTGTTTATGGAGCTATGCGTTTAACGAACATGAATCGGCTGGAAAAGTTACCTCTGCCCTGGAAGACGATAACGCCCCTCTTGGCGACCGTGGTAAAAAACAAAAAAAAAAAAAAAAAAAAAACGAGTAAACGAAGACGTAGAAACGCGATACAGCAAACGTATAAAACTAACGGACCGCGACGGAGAACTCGGTGGAAATCTGCTGCGATGATGGTGACGTATCGAGTCGGTTTCTAGAAGCTATCTCGTCGTCATGGTAAACGAACGCCACGATATTAATATTATTATCCGCCGCGGTGCAAGAGTACGCCACGTCTTCGTAGGTTCATGTGAGTAATAATAATAATGTCGTACTGACGACGACAAACGGTCACACGGGACTATACCGAAACATCATGGCCGTCGGACGACAAACGATATAACGACGATATGATGTGTGTGTGTGTGTGTGTGTGTACGACATAATAATGTAACAGTACAAATTACGCGTGATATACGACGGTACACGATATTATATTATTATACGCGTGCGTGTAAACGGGCGGCGACAAATATGTGCGGTGAGAACGAAAAAAAAATATTTATATATACATTTTACGACGGGACATGTGGCTTAAGTATACGCCGAGCTTCGGGTCCCGAGGATTACACTCGTGTGGTGTATTATAATAATAATAATAATAATAACAATACATATATGTATATATTCACACACACAGACATTTACATCACGCGCTCAGAAACGCCGCGTGTGCGCAGGATGGATGGGACTGATCGCGCGTCTCCGACAGTGCGTGTGCGCTGCTTGTGACGAGTAGTGAGCTATACAACGGACTTGTTTGTGTCGTGGATATTAGGCGCGGTGACAGACAGTGCGGATAGATGCGGAGAAACGGAGACATACTAATATACGTGTATACGTTGAAATAGAGAGAGATGGAGAGAGATGGAGATAAAGTCTCGGTGACACGATCCGAGGGCATGGGAGAAAGAACGGCGGTCGTGGCACGACGAACAGCGTCGACTCGGTGGCGGCGGCGGTGGTGGAGACTTCGACGTCTGTGCGGTTGACGCGCGGATCAGGAGATGCACGTCGTCGTCGTGTATTTTTAAAAACGTCTCTCGTACTGTGCGCGCACCGCACTGGGGATATAATATAATGCACGGCAGTGTTTATAATGACGACGTGACGTCGTTGGTGCGCGGACGACGTGAACACATTATTCGACGGGGGTCCTTTCCGAGAGCGATTTCGTGTGCGACAAACGTTGTCGTGCGTAGTGTTGGTAATTATTGGTATACAGGACGCTCGCGTCGACTCGGTAATAAAACCCGTGCGGTCAGCCCTGTATCGGCACTGGCACAATATCGGAGACTTGTCTTCTCTTCGACGGTGAGGAAAAACGCCCCTACGGATTCAATAGGCTACCCCTAAAAACTACAGTCCGCACCAAGAACGGAAGCTTTTAACCCATACGTCTTCGGTCGAACGGTATTTTGTGTGTGTGATATAACTTTTTATTAGTTTAAAAAAAAAATTTTGTTATTCATCTGTGTGATTGAGGAAAAAATAGATAATATAAAACCTCTGAACGAATATTGTAAAGGTTTATATTTTTACTCGAATAAAAATTGATAATCACCATAGACTTATCATATTCTATTGATCGAGTAAATATCGAACTTAATTGAGAGTAGTTGATAAACAAAAATATCAAACTTATATTATAAAAGTTTTATTTTTGGGGTGGTAATAAGTTTGAAATATTGATTTAAACTTCCAAAATACCATACAGTGGAACCTTGATAAGTTGGAGTTCAATGGAAACAGAATTTTATTTGAATTTCATATAAAGATTAAAAATATTATTTTATACTATTTAGATATACATATACGGTGAATTCTCCCTTATCAGTTACATTTAAATAGCGGCCACCTCCAATACTGGATATTTATTCAGGAACGGAGAGATATATTGATCACAAACTAGGGCTGCCGTTTGTTTCGATGTAGCCGGGACACTACCAGTTTTGAGTATGCTTGTCCCGTTATTTACTAAGTACCTCTGAGGGAAAAAAATAATACTGGTTACATAGAAGTCCTGTATTTTGAAAAATGTATTCAGGTATCTATCTAATGTTTAAAATTAACATTATCGATTTTCGATTCCAAAAAATTGAATTAAAATATTTATATTATGTATTATTATCAGAAGTGTCAAATATTCTTCCTATATGGTAACAGCAAATGCTGTTGTGTTTAACAAGCCCACAGATGTAGAAACGAGTATGTTTAGATGCCTGTGATCCTGAAGGCCTAACTGTTACATTCAAGCGTCATACGGTCGATTTTCAAAATTGTGCTATTTACGTTAATTGATCCATTATAGTGTTTGTTAGAAAAATTTTGTTAATTTTTTTAAAATGTTATCAATATACCACGTTGATATGACAATTTGTTAAATAGGTACAATCATTGGCATAATTAGAATAACCATTTCGGAGAGGGAGTGGCTAAATTATTTGTTTGTTTAATGTAGCCACCTTTAATGGCATCAACTTTATGTGATTTATGAAAATCTAGGGTTGAGGCTTTCATTGGATTTTTTTTAGGGGGGAATCTAAGTCTCCCAAGACTGTACAGTCTACATAGTTGCACATATGGATACAAGGCTCTAATGGTTGGAGGGGTTGCTAAAATCTAATTTCTCAATTTTTTTTTTTTTTATGAATAAAAGGCAGCCCTATCACAAATCGATCGATAATCGTTATCGGTTATCGATTACGTACTATAATCATATCACTGCAGAAGATACGTTCACATATAATCTCTAATTTCTAATCGTAGACCGTTATATAATTCATCATACTCGTGTTCAATTTCGTTAATTCGGGTGATGCTTACAACTGTAGATAGTTCGACCAAAACGGATCGAAACGCTTTGAGTAAAAATCCCGTATAAATCCAACGTATATCTGTAACCAGTTATCTTACGCCGAATGGAAATTACAGTCTTTAAAAAGAGTCCCGACGTGTATTGCACACAGCACACATGCACCGCGAGCGTACACTATACAATAACCGCGCGTGCGCGTTTTCGCGTCTAAACAACGTGTAATGAGAGAATGGGACGACGACGCTAACGAACCGTACACAAGACCGACTTATTTGTCAACTGCTTGCGTTTAATAAATATAATACATATTATGATACATATATACGTGTCGTTTACACACACACACACACAAGACCGACGTTGGGGTAAACTCCGCCGCGTGTAAACTACGCGTTCCCTCATTAGGTCATCGTCGAGCCGAACCGAGTCTGCTTCCGTCACCATACAAACAAAATATATTATTGACCGGCTCTGCGTGTGTGTGTGTGTTTTTGTGGATCTTTGCGCGTGTATGTGTATGGGCGCACGCAATAAACAATCTTGTCCGGAGTGGAACCCGAGGCGGCAAAATGTGTGTGTGTGTGTGTGTGTGTGGCGCCGCCGCGGCAAAAAAGACTTTGAAGTCTCTCTGTGAGTACGATATTATTATTATATATGTGTATTATACACATATAAACACGCTAGTTGCTTACATATATTATGGCCCGTATGTAATAATACGTACGCGACGCCGACGCCGCCGCCGCAACAAAGAGCCGTTGTCCGCCCAAACGAGTCGTACGGTGGCGGTGGCGCGACCGTTTAGAAATATATTACGAGCGTATATTATTATTATTGCGTGGTGTATTTTATTGTTATTATTATTATTGTTAATACTCGACTAATAAATAAATAAATACTAATAACTAATAAACTAATAATTGTAGTTTGCGGCGGCCACTGTAGGGGCCGTTTTACGTTAATCGGTAAAAGTGGATCGAGCGTAATATATTATACGTGGTCGGATCGAAAAGTTGATTTTAGATTTCGAACGAAGAATGATGTTTATTTTTTCTGCATTCACTTTTTCGTATTGATCTACTTGTCCAAAAGTCTTGATCAGCAACTTAATGAAACCGGATTTGCCTCTAGTTGGTACTTTAGAGAGATCATTTTTTGAATTTCCCAATTCTTTATTTTTTTTTATTTTTTTATGGAAAAAGAATCGTCTTATTAAAAAGATGATTTTTCATTTCTTTAAAAGTCTACATAACCACCAAGAGTATCTGACCCAAAGAGCAAAGAATATTCGTAGTGCGACGTATGTCACCTTTCTTTTTTGCTTTTAAATACATTTATTTATACTTTACGCTTGAACGTAAATCTAATAACACGCGTAACAATTATCGACAAAATGCTAAACAGCGGGTAAAATTACTAGTCACTATGTATGTAACCATATTAACTCATCAAACACAAGTCTCCTGTGCCTAGAAACGCTTTTGTAACCATCAAGGCTCGGGACTTTGTGCAATTGCAAATTTTTCCGAAAAATAAGTAGGAGAAATCGGATTCAATACATATTTATTCAACGGTTTGAAACTGAAATTTTTTTATTGCATATTTTTGCGTATTTTTGATTTTTACCATATGAAAACTAATTTTTTAATTTTTTTAATTTTGACTGCTATTTATACTATTTTATTATTTAAAAAAAAAGTTACTTTTAATTATTATCAAAAACTAAAAAGCCGGACATACTTCGCACGATGGGTGTACTTCGTACGACGGGTGGTATTCTCTTGACAGGCGTATTAAATTTTAAAGAAACGATAAATCATTTCTTCAGTAAAACGATTCTGAACAAAGTAAGTTAATAATATAAGAAAAAAAAAAAATGTTCGAAAAATGTCCAAAATTTTTTTTCATATTTTCAAAATTTTCTTGCGCTAAAATCTTTTTTATAAGATTTTCTATCTATTTTTAAATTTTCATAAAATTCTGATCAAAAAATTATGGTCTTCGAGTCGTGTTTTTGAAATTT